>JAOSBN010029328.1:0-16483 GCA_027563595.1 Erythroxylum suave
TTTATATAAATATTTTTGTATAATTTATGGGTAATTTCATCTTACATTTTACTATAAATGATTATGTTATAATTTATGAATTTTTAAAAATACAACTACAATTTTTTAAAATTGTCTTAAAATTTTTTAAAATATATTAAATGGCCGGGGGCCATGGGCGTAGCCATGGGTCGACTAGTCTCGGCCCGCCACGGCCCACGGGGCCATATTTGGCCCCCATGGACCGGGCCACGGGCCGGACCATTCCCAGCCAGCCGAATATTTTTTCAATGGGCTAGCCTGGCCCGGCCCGGCGCATTAACATCCCTATATGTATCCAAAAGCAAATTCTAGCATAAATAAGCTATGTTTGGTAACAAACATCACAAAGAAAAGTATATGAGCATAAATGTGATGAATGCTCTTAGGCTCAAAAGCTCATATAGTTGTTAAAATGCACTAAGTCTTGCACATTTTAATTCAACAAAACCAATGAGACACTTAAAATAATTTAACAAAAAACATTAATCATGCTTATCTCTCATGTATTGTAACGTAAACAAAAATTGTAACCTAACCTATGGATTATTTCTAAACAACAGTCATAAAATTTTAAGGCTATTAGGGGAAATGATCAATATATAAATCATAGTGTTCATGAGTCCAAGCAAAAATTACAAAGTTCACCATGGTATATGCTATTGCTCCCACAAAAAATAAATAAATCATACATTGTCCCCAATTTATGCACAAGATACTTACATGCCACAAAAATAATCAACATAAAATAATGCATATAGTGAAAGACTCCCCTGAATTGTAAGCATCGAAAACATAGTGTAATACAGTGTAGGTGGACACGAGAGTATTATGTGACACATAATGGAATTGTCTCTTTTGTTTCTCAATCTATTTCTTCCTTTGGCTATTTAAACACGCTTTCGATTGGTACTAGTGATTGGGATAGTCTTGGACTGATTTTTGTCACTTGGATTTGTTGTGGATTTAGCTCTTGTCTCTATCCTATTTATGTCTTTTATTTGTCCCATAACTATGACCATTGGTGTTACTACTAGTTATATCGATGCTTTGCCTATGTGTTGGCTGGAACATTGTGGTTGTGGATTGGTTTGGTACTACCTAATTTTGTTGTAGTTATTGGAAGCGTGTTGGGTGGATAAGTTGGACTGGCATTTAGAGCTAGACATGTGTGCATAAGTAAAAGTTATTAGATGGTGGTGCATTGTGCTAGTGTGTGGACTTAAAGATCCTTAGTTCCTCTCGTCTTGCAATAACAATTTCCTTTCCTCGCCAGCTATTGCCAAATCCATGTTACAACGTTGCACCATCTAATAAGCTTTATGTTCAATAACCACCTGTAAATGACAAGCTTTACAAAAAACCAATTGATAAAGAGACATTTTTATCAGTTTTTTATAGGTTGTATGGTATACACCAAAAGCATCGTCTAGGCGTAAACTACAATCCTTTCAACCAGGATTCACAATCTTTTCCAAAATTACTTTCACTTCTTTATTTAATACTTTTGCTTATCAATTCATTTGTGGATGGTATGTAGTAACTACTCATTGATGTACTACATACATTTTAAACAATATTGCCATGAATCTTTTGTAAAAATGACTTCCTTATTCACTAATAATGGCTCATGGAATCCCAAATGTATTAAAAAATATTAGACTTTATAAAACCTAAAATAGCTACAGAATCATCAATCTTGGTGGCTTTTACTACTACCCATTTTGAAATATAATCAACAACCAAAAGTATAAAAGAAAAACCACGAGATAAAGGAAAATGGCCTATAAAATCAAAACCCCATATATCAAATATCTCAACTATAGGAATTAGGGTTTAAGACATTTTATTTCTATGAGATAACGTAACTTCTTTTTGGCATCTATCATAACTTTTACAAAACACATAGGCTTTGTTTGGCAAACGGCGGATTGCATTAACTGTTGGCTGATAGTTGATTATATCAACCGATTTGACTAGCGAATAACATCATTTGTTTATTAAAGATGTTTTGTTTATTTAAGATGTTTGCTAAAATTAATTATTTAGTATTAGCTGTTGATGTGTAAAATGACTTCTGAGGGCATGATTTAAAAAAAATTATAAGGACATGAATATCATATTTCTTAGTGTTTCGTTGAATATTCTTATAAGAATTTAGAATTTAGATATTTAATTTTACAAAAAATAAGCTTATAACTTTAATAATAATAATAATAATAATAATAATAATAATAATAATAATAATAACAACAACAACAACAACAACAACAACAACAACAACAACAACAACAACAAAACGATGCAACGAGCTACATTATATTAGTATTTTTATATAATATGTAAAAATTTTATTATTTAATAAATAAAAATATCTATAATTATAGTATGAAGCAAATAAGATATATAATAGTTATATAATAAAAATATTAATTTGATGTGACTCTTTATGTTCAAAAGCTTAATATTATGGTATTTTTAAATGTAAACTAATATTATAAAATTAAATAAAGATTAAAAAGTTTAATTAGCCACCCCTTTATCCAAACATCACGACATAATTGTACGATCAAAAAAAGCCAACCTTGAAAACACATAGAGCAAAAACAGAGAGTAAAGTGGAGGGCAATACCGTCATTAGGCAAACAGTTAAACTTAAAAGCTCCTCTTATGAAGCTTTTAGAAATTAGCTTATTGAGGTTAAATAAGCTAATTAATAAGTCATTCACCAAATACATCAATAGCTTTTTAAGATGGTCAAAAAGCTAACTTTTAATCAATAAGCTAAAAAACAGCTAATAAATCATTTGTCAAACACCTCCATAACTATTTTTAAACAAATTCTCCCTATATAATCCACTATCCAAAACTTTTATAGCTGTTCGTTTGGGGTTAAAGTGACCACCGCTTACATAATTGCAACAAAAGCTAAAACTTAATGATATTCATCCTCTGGCATACAACGCATAATAGTTTGATCAGAACCAAACTTCCTTAAGCATGGTTCATCCCAAATATAATATTTTTTCTCATTTATTATCTTTTCCTTATTATACTTACTATTGTAATTAGGTAAAGTTCTAGTAACTAAATAATTAACAAGGTTTGCAATACCATGGAACCATACTTTTCATTTAGAACAATTACTTATAGGAAAAGTTTCAGAAGTAGGTAAAATATCTTCATCTCTTACCAATCGGTTCAGATTGTCTAATACTGAATTTTTGCTCCTTTTTGATCTCATATTGTCAAATCGAACTCTTTAAGTATCAAAATCAATCTTATTAAACTTGGTTTAGACTACTTTTTTGCAAAAGGAGTTTCAATACCATAACGTTAGAATATACAATAACTTTAAGGCCAAGCAAATAAGATATAAATTTATCTAAAATAAAAATAATTACTAAAAGTTCCTTCTTTGTAGAATAATTGCATTTTGTAGTAGCTAATGTTTTTAAAGCAAAATAGATAAAATGACTTTGTTTCCTAATCCTTTGGCCTGAAACAACTCCTACTGAATAATTGCTAGCATTGTACATGATATCAAACTGTAGATCCCAATTTGATGGCTAATTAATAGGTGCAATTGTTAATAATACCTTAAGTTTTCCAAAAACTTCCTTACAATCCTTTTCAACTTCAAATGGAACTTCTTTTTGTAGCTTTGATAATAATAATGCAATCTTGGAAATTTTTTTGATAAACCTGCAATAAAATCCTACATTTCTAAGAAATGATTGAACTTTCCTAGCAATTTAACGTTAAGCTAAGTTCATAATTAAATCCATTTTTACTTTATCAACTTCTATGCCCCTTAATGAAATCATATGTCCTAAAACAATGCCTTGATTAACCATAAGATGACATTTTTCATAATTCAACACCCAATTCATTTCAATACATCTTTTAAGAATCTAAGATAAATGATTTACGCAATCATCAAATGAATCTCCATAAGTAGTAAAATCATCCATGAATACTTCAATGCAATTCTCAATATACTAAGAAAATATACTTATCATGCATCTTTAAAATGTACATAAAGCATTACAAAGACCAAAAGTTATTCGCCTGAAGGCATGCATTCTAAAAGGACATGTAAACGTAGTGTTTTCTTAATCTTTTAAAGCAATTTCTATTTGATAGTAATATGAAAAACCATCTAAAAAGTGAAAACTTGATTTACCTACAAGTTTTTCTAACATTTGATCTGCGAAGGGTAATGAAAAATGGTCTTTTCTGGTGGCTAAGTTAAGCCTCCTAAAGTCCATTTGTAACCTATTATGTACCCTTATTGGTACCAACTCATCATTATGTAATTTTTATATAACTTTCATCCCAATTTTCTTAGGCACAACATGTACTGGGCTTAACCATTCATTATCCAAGATTGGATAGAGTATATCTGCATCCAAAATTTTTAGAATCTCTTTCATTACCACATTTTTCATTGTTGGATTGAGACTTTTTTGGGATTCCCTTATTGTTTTAACATTCTTTTCTAAAAGAATCCTATACATGTAAATTGTTAGGCTAATTCCTTTTACGTCTACTAAAGTCCAACCAATTGCATTTTTATTCTCTTTAGGTAGTGCTACTAACCTTTCCTCTTGCCATGTAGTCATCCTTTTTAAAATGATCGCCTGTAATGACTCTTCTTCACCCAAATAGACACACTTTAGGTGATCAAGTAAGGACTTCAATTTTATCTTCAATGCCTGCAAAATATAAGGCAACATTTTTTTGAGTTATAGTAACTTCATCATTTAAAGTTTTTGAATTTATTTGCATTATTGATAAAATTTTACAACTTTACAAGTTTCATCAACTTAGTCGTTCACTTCTGGTTTAGCTTTAAAATTGACTCATCATCAACAGTTTCTTCTTTAAAAATATCATGCACAATTGAATCCACAATAAAAAAATGGGATCACTTATTATAGACTTGTTGAGAATGATTGTGATCCAGTTCATGGCCTATTAGAAGTAGAAGGCACTCTGGTGGGATCCTCACATACAGAAAAAGATTGCAGTTGGTTTGATAATGATTGAGTGACATTGCTTCTTCAGCCCGAGCTAAGGAGCCCCTTAGATATGATGCAAAATAGATCTTGTTTTATCCTTGATCAGAGATTTCTGTCTCCAAATGATAGACAAAGTAAAAAAAAATTAGAGTACTTTATTACTTAAAAAATGTTAACTTCACTATCTCCATCAAACTTAACAGAAAGAGTACCCTTTTCTTTATCAATTTTCATCTTAGCAGTCTTCATAAAGAACCTTCTAATGAAATTGAAACTGAATTTTCTACACTATCTCCATCAATTTTTAAGATGTAAAATTTCATTGGAAATACCAAACTGTTAACTTGGACTAAAACATCCTCTTCATTTTTTCTCATTTTCTCCACTCCTTGTTGTACCCACTATTGCACCCTCTCAATCTCCAACCCATTATAGTGTTTTTTTTTGCTCAAATTGCGACACCCATGTAAGTTCTTTCATTGATTTCACTTGATTTATGTTAGAATTTATAGGTATTTTTCTAATTTTAGGAATTTCAACCCCAAAATGCTAGGCTATGATTTGTTGTGGTTTAGTGTGATTTCATTGATTTTGGGCTGGATTTTCGTTTAAAAGTTAAATTTTATCCTTTCCCATATTAATTATTAGATTAATTTGATTAATTGGATGAAGTTTAAATTGGGTATGCGATTTTACACTAAATGTTGATTTGTGCTGATTTTGTATGTAGTTAGAATTAAATTGTTGTTTTTCTAGTTAATTGATGCTATTTTCTTGTTTAATTTCATTTCAACTTTGAAATTTGCATAAATTAGATGTTCAATTTTTTCAATTTTGGGCAATTATTAGATTAGCTACTTTATTTTCACTTTTAGGTTTAAATTTATGATTGAATTGTTAGATTAGGTTTATTTGTTATTTGTAATTTTAATTTTTTTATTAATTTAGCTATTTTTTGATTATTTTATTATATTATATTATTAATATTATATTATTTGTTTTGGTTTTATTATGTGTTTTCACAATTCCACAATTTAGTGAGCATTCGAACTAAGTATGGGGAAAAAGTTTTATTCATATATTTATCTATCATCTTCTCATACTACGTTTCCAGCACAATGATGGGATGAAGAACAGCAAAGGAAGTACCACAAAAAAGGTAGAGAGGAAAAGGGTCATCGAGAGACCTAAGTGGAGCTCATCAATTATAAGAGTGTGAACATCGGGCACATCCATTGAAGTGAAACCACATACTACATTTCAATGCTAGAGCTTATGAGGAGGAATATTAAAGTCTCAGGGAGAAGAAGCATGGAGTTGACAGAATTATTGATTGGGAAGTGTTGGAGTAGATTGACTTAGCCTAGCAGGTTAAGGAGTTTATCAATGTTAACCATGGTCTTGTTTCTTCAAGATCGTGAAGCTCTCATATTGAGAGCTTACGCTAGAGGTGTTCTCCACTTCCTTAGTCAAAAAAGGCCCCTATGATTAGGATCAACCAAGTATAATCTAGTTTAGAATGTTAAGGAAGATGATCTGAACGAGTTACTTAGGCTTCTCAAGATGATGGGTCTTTACGACCAAAAATTCATATGGACGGAAGAATAAGTAGCCCTTCAGATAGACTTTCCATATTAGATGTCTCCTAGACACGTGTGGCTTACCATTAACATAGAGTATGAGTACAACCCCAACAAATCCAAAGCATCAACCTTTTGACACCCTGCATTCAGATACATCCATAGGATTCTGAGTCGTACGCGGAATGGATAGGGTGATAGTTTTGGAGTCATAAAAAACCAAGATGTTCTATATTTGTGGAGTATAAGTGAGCAGACACCAATTCACCTGGGGCATATTTTAACCCAAATTTTTAGGTTTCGATGTGAAGAGAGGAAGATAGGGATAATTTGCGTAGGGCCACGTATGACGCAGCTAGTATGGAGGATAGGATTCTTTGGGAGGCTATCACCAATGATACTATTCGATACCATAGTTGTTCTAAATTTGGACATCATAAAGCATATGCATATGTTACATAAGAGGCAAGGGCCAACATGAGATATCTATCAATTAATTGGACTTCTGGATGAGTAGGTAGCTTCAAGAATAGATGAGGATCACCCAATACAGCAAAGTAGTCTTCGAGATAGGGCTTACTGCCATCTCAATCAAGAGAACAACTCAGGTGGAGGTTAGTGCAGGATTGCCCAAGGTGCTGACAACACTGGGATGCTGGGATTAGCTAAAGATAGCTTAACTCGAGAAGCACGTGACGGAGCGAATGAAGAGATGAGAGGCTCATAATAGATGGATGGAGGAAGTTTTAGTATAGATGGTGGGACATCTAGGGATATCTATCCCTCCTCCACCTTCTGGAGCGGCTATATCATCTTCAACTCTGTGACAATATAAGGCCCTGAGACCTAAGGATCCTCTCACTAATAACATACCAGACTTGCCGAGAGATGACTGATACAGAGGTATTCTAGATGTTTAATTTTGGTTTTTCTTTTCTTTTCTTTTATTATTATTTATATATTTTTCATATTTTATTTTGTTTTGTATGAATATCAATAATGCAATTTTATTTTGTTTTATCTTTTTATCCCTTTTCATTTATATTTTGCAAGGATAGTTATATATAATATCGGATGGACTCCTCGTCAAATTCAGAACTTTTTAAATCTTATTATTCAGGGAAGTACCAAGTCATATCCTTTTCACTTTTTGTGTTTTTGTTGATATTTTATTTATCTATACTTTTATTATGTACATTGGGAACAACGTATAATTTTAAGTGTGTGGAAGGTATTTCAAATGCTTAAGCTTTTTTAATTTTTTATTGATTCTTATGAACTGACATCTTGATTTGGTTAAAATATGTCCAAGCCACTTTAGATTGTTATTAATTGTTGAATTGAATTAGTATGCAAAATGATGAAAGTTAGAGTAAACTTTTTTATGACATATTTTTATTAATCAATGACATGATTAATTTGAATGAAAATTGCATATTATTTATGTACATAAGGCCCTTTTTGTGAGCTTTTAAGTCAAAGAGCAAATACATTGTTAGTTTAAACTCTTTTATTCTTTCATATGTGTTATCATGCATAGTCAGATGATTTTAGAACTTGCTTTTGTTATTCATATTAAGACTATATTTGTCAAATGAAAAGCATTAAAATGATAAATGTCCATTGTTTTCACCTAATTTCTTGATTATTAACCTTCCATATTTTATCCTTTAGGAGTAACCATTTTTTAGACTTAGCATTTTCGTTGATTGTAACCACATTAATAGCCTTTACCTTACTTTTATTTAACGCCTTTTCATTATTTTTGAACCCTAAAGGATTTATCTTTACTTGATTGTTTGAGACTTGGATTATATTGAAAAATTTTTAAGAGGTTCAATATTTCTTTAACATTTGGTACATAGTGAATGCTTAAAAATAAATAATAATAATAATATATGTTGTGAGCATAATTAAAAAAAGTAGTTTTAAATTATTGTACCAATGGAATTATATAGTTAAGGACCTACGTTATGAAGAACTAAGTTTATGCAATTTTGTTTATATAAATTTCCTTCAATTTTATCACTCTTTTTATTATCCCTATCATACCTTTACCTAAGCCTTATTGAAATCTTTTAACAAGATCTTTTGATTTTTTCTTTTAGTTTACTTATCAGTGATGGAGATATTATTTTATTACAAGCTTATGGTTAAAAATCTAACTATGTATTGGTTTGAGAGTTTCTACACTTTCCACTATAAATACTTTGATTGTATTTACTGAATCCTTAGTGAGGGTGTGAAAATTTATGCTTTTGATTTCAAAAAAATTATTTATTTGATTATTATTGATATTGACTTACGAAGGTTAGTTTTAGAATGACTTGAATCTAATTGTACGTTAATTTGATTGATAAGGCATGATGATTTAGGTTGTGGATGGATAGGTTAAAGTTAATAATGAATGTTTGTAAGATTGATGATTTAGAATATGATTTGCTTGGGAACAAGCAAAAACTTAAGTGTAAGATATTTGCTAAATGACTAATTGATAATATTTATATACCCATATTTAATGCAAGAATTACTTTTCTTGTATTAGATTCTCCATTTAAATGAGCTTAGCTACTCTACTAACTTGTTCTATTAATGTAGAGTTTAAAACGTATAAAGGTTATCCCCAAAGAGAGTATGAAATTTTGAACTCTACCATTGTAAACTTATGTAAAAAAGGAAGGGAATCCATCAAATAGCTAGAACTCGTCCTACATTATATATATTAAACAAGCTTTTTAACTATCGTAAAAGAGGCTTTTTATAAAAGGAACTAAACATGTGAGAAAATACTCTTTTTCTAAAGGTCTAATTTCTTTCATAAACCAAAAGGATAATAATTTAAGCAAAATCGTGGCATAAAACAAATATTTGAAACAAGTTTCAAGATACACGACCGTGTATACTGACCATGCAAGTTACTATAAACGTGTAGAGCTTTGAAGACACTATTTATGCCCGTGTGAAGATACACATATGGTGAGTGTCAAATTAGCCAAAAATAATTAACCTGCTCAGACTATTAACATAGCATAGTGGAGTAGGGGTCATTTTTGTAGGGAATGGTGGTTTATCTCTTTTAAACAAATAAGTAAAAAATAAAAATAAAAGGGATTTGGAAATTATGTTAAAATGCAATATTAAAAATAACAAAAATGAATTGATTTGAAATTTAAAAAAATGACTTCAAGTTAAAGGAATTTATTTCCACCTTGATTAATGCAATCGATTATTGATGAAAAAGTAATTTAACATATTCATGAATTAATTGGTTCTAGTTATTAAAAACAAATCTATAATAACCGATCTTTCCTTACCTTGTAAGGTAATCATGAATAGATCAAATAATTAATCCCTAATTGAAAGACATCCCTAAAGGCATCTCATAGGATTTAACGTTTTGATAGCCTTAAAATTTAGAAAGACCCAATTCTAACCAACAAACTCAACAGATCATTGAGGTATGGAATTAGAAAAAATCAGAGTTAAGAACATTACACTTTGAGTGAACATCCACAACATTCCACTGGAATACTGAACTACCAAAGGCCTAAGTTTCTTAGCTAGTTACTTGGAAAAACCAATATGTATGGATGAGAGTACTGTACTAAGGAAATGGGTTAGATATGCTAGATTATTTGTGACTATGGACATTTCAAAGGAGATGACAGATTATATCCCTATTTTAAGATTGGCTGATGGTAATTCACTCAAGGAAGACAAAGTTATGGTAACCTACCATTGGAAACCTTCCTTTAAACTTAATGGCAAAACATGGAAACAGAAAGTTTTTGTTAGGGGTGATTATGGAGAGCTGATGGGAATTGAGGAGAATAAAATTGATGGGAAACCCGATAGTGATGATCTTGAACCATATACAGGAATATTAGAGGATCAGAGACAGGAAAACTAAGTAAATAGAGCACAGACCTACGAGTCAAAGGATAATCTAGCTGAACACATTGTAGATGATCAGTAGTTAAAACTAAAGACATCAACAAATAAGACAGGTTTACACAGTTCAGTTGGAATAGATGAACATGTTATCAATAATTCTAATAAAGGAGAACAACATAAGGGAAGTTCCCCTAGAGTCAAACAACAGACTATCACTAATCTGTCACAATAGATAAACTCAATTATTTAGGTGGAAAATCAGGACGAAATTTTTGAACTAATTCAAACTAGAAAGAACATTTAGAGCAGTAGGACAGGCTCGAAAGGTAAAACTAGTATTACATGACTTTTCTAGTATGGAATGTTAGAGGAATAAATAATCCTTCAAAGTTCAATGCCTTGAAGGAGTGTATCCGATAGGAGAAACCTAAATATTTTTGTCTTTTAGAAGCTAAGATCAGACTCAAAAAATATGAATAAATTAGGTTGTTTTGGTAGCAAATGGTGTGTAAAATCCAATCATCAATTCCATGGTTATGGGAGAATCATCCTAGTCTATGATGTGGATCAGGTAGATATGGAAGTTTTGAAAGTAGGAGAGCAATTCATGCATACAAAAAATAACATTCAAAATTGAGCACATTTCAGTGATGGCTACTTTTGTCTATGGACATAATACCACATTTCAAAGAAAGGACCTACGAAATGCATTGAGAAGACTAAAGGGAACAACTAATGGCCCATGGATCATAAGTGGCAACTTTAGCTCCACTATTTATCAACTGGAAGCAGAAGGGAATTGTAGCTTACTCACTTACAACACGGATTTGTTGGAATACACAAAAGATGTGGAAATTTCTGACTTAAAATATAAGGGATATAGGTTCACTTGGAGCAACAAATAGAGTTCCAATTATTTGATTAGAAAGAAGATGGATAAGGCCATGGTTAATGTGGAGTGGCTATCAGCTTTTCCTAACAATAAAGTTGTGTTTTTGGACCCTTGTTTTTCGGACCACTCCCCTATGAAGGTGGACAACCTCTTTAAAAAGGTCTTTCTGAGATACTCTTTCAAGTTCAATAACTTTTTGTCCTCAATGGAAGGATTCTAAGAAGTTATTAGCAAAGGTTTGAAATTTGAAGCCTTGGGCACTAAACAATTTATCTGTATGCAAAAGCTTAAAGCGATAAAGTAGGAACTGAAGAGATTAAATGGAAGAAGGAGTGGAAGCACAGAACAAGTGATAGAAGATGCTAGATCTCTACTATCACTGATATAGAAATCACTTGCTGACAACCCAACTAATGATTTTATTATGAAGGAGGAGAAGGAAGCCTTGAAGCTCTATTTGCAAGCAATAGACAACCATTACTCTTTGTTAAGACAACGATACAGAGTCAATTGGATCAAAGACAAAGACAGATGCACAAGTTTCTTTTTAATATCATTAAGGCAAGGAGAAATACGAAGAATCAGAGAGGATATTATATGAGCAAACTGAAATTGCTCAAGATGCTTTGTCACACTTCTAAAAGCTCCTTGGTGTTGAAGGAAATGCTTGCGCTAGCAGTGCAAAACTTAGGTTGTCCATCTTAGAAAAAATTCTTGAAGATCAGGCCAATCTATTAATTAGACATATCATGGATCAGGAAATAGAAGCGGTGGTTTTCAAAATGAAAGGCTCTAAAGCCCTAGGACCGGATGGCTTGAATGGATTGTTCTATCAGAAACTTGGAATTTAACAGGGAAGATGATGAAAGAAGCAGTCCATGAATTCTTCAATAATGGAGTACTCCTAAAAAAGATCAACAAGACCTCTTTATGTTTGATTCCAAAAACACATAACACTTCTACTTGGAATGACTTCAGGCCTATCTCTTGCACTAATTTCTGTTATAAGATTATTGCCAAAATCCTGGAAAATAGACTTAAATTGGTCTTTCATTACATCATCAGTGAAAATCAAGGAACTTTCTTGAGCAAGCGAAGTATTGGAGATAATATGTTAACATGTAAGAACTCTTGAAAGGATATACTAGGGAAAAAAATCCCCTAAGAACACTAGGAAAAAATCCCCTAAGAATTGCACATTAAAAGTGGATCTTTGGAAATCCTTTGACAGTGTCAATTAGGATTTCTTACTGCAGACTATGGGTATTATGGGTTTCCCCCATAAATTTACACATTGGATTAAAGAATGTATCTTTACGGTTTCCTTTGGAGTTTTGATCAATGGGTATCCTATTGAGATTTTTAAAAGCAGAAGAGGACTTAAGCAAGGAGACCCCTTCCCCTACCTATTTCTAAGTTACATGGAAGTTCTTACTCTGATGTTGAGATATAAGATCTCCTCAAACTCGGACTTCAAGTTCTATACCAAATGTAAATTGCTTTCTCTAACCAGTTTATGTTTTGCAGATGATCTAATCCTATTTAGTATGGCTGATCCCCCTTCAGTTATAATTCTTATGGATACCTTACAAAGATTCAAGGAGATATCGAAACTGAGCATTAATTATCAAAAAAGCTTTTTTATCTTATCAAAGAGTGATGCTCATGTTGCTAATGACATTTTTGTTACAACTAGAATGGGAAATCAGGATCCTTCTATCACCTAGTTGGACATGCCTATCTCATCGAGATGACTATGTTTTAGAGAATGTATACCACTTATAAAGAAGATACAAAGGAGGTTAGGTTTATGGACAAATAAATCGCTATCCTATGGTGGCAAACTTCAGCTACTAAAATCTGTTATTATGTTCATGAACAATTACTTTTACTGGTGCTCCCACATTTTTCTCTCTAAAGGGCTAGTCAAAACAATAGAAAAAATTATGAAACATTTCGTTTGGAGTAAGGGGAAAGGAGAAAGAAGAGTGACTAAGGTTAGTTGGAGTCACATATGTCAACCAAAAGCTTCAGGAGGATTAGGATTGGAGTCAATTGGAAGAAGCAACAAATGCTTACTGCTTAAAAGGGTGTGGAGAATTTTGTGTGAAAAGGAATCATTATGGATTAAATAGGTTCATGTCTATATCTTAAAAAGTGGTAGTCTATAGGCCATTAAACCGAAAGCTAGCTTCTTATGGTTCTTCAACCTAGTTCTTAAATTAGGGGAAGAAGTTCGAAGTCATATCACTTGTAGGATAGGGCTAGGGGATCAAATTTCACTATAGTACGACAATTGGACTAGTCAAGGAGCACTAATTCACAATCTAATAGCTAGAGAGATGTTGGATATATTCTTTAAAAAGGCTAAAATCCAAGAACTAGTTATAGATGGCAACTGGAACCTCTCCCAAGAGGAGATTAGATCTCTGTCGATATCATAGATTAGATTCAATGGAAGAGAGGAAATATTTCTATGGAAGGGGGTAGCTGTTCGGACATCACAAATAGACAGGTTAAACAACTCAAGTATGAGACAAGCACTAGTATTGGTTAGCGTAAACTAATATGGAACAATTCTATCAAACCTAATGCTAGCTCCCTAAGCTAATTAACATTGAAGGATATACTTAGTACTATGGCTAGACTAAAATTCCTCTCCTCCTCTAAAAGAGGCATCTTCTACAACCTAGAGGAAGAAGACAGAGATAACTCGTTCTTCAATTATGATTTTTCTAACAATGTATGGTGTCACATATCTTCCCTATGTTATCTCAACTACAACCATAGAAGCCTAAATGGTATAATCTAGGAGATAATATTGACCCATGCTTCCAAGCATGACAAGGAAGTGTACATGGTCGTTATAACTACATGCATTCAGGAGATCTTGAGGGAAAGAAATAATATAAGGTTTGTAGAAAGGGAAAAAGGCATTCATACAATCACTGATATCATCTCTAACAGTATCAGAGAACAACTAATCATTAACAAGATGGAGGGAAAATGCAGTGAGAGACTAGTTACTTCTTAAAGAATCTAACGAATCTTCAAGAACTCCCAACTTCATTTCGTCCATATAACTATGTGCACAAAATTTCCTGGAATCTAAAAGGTAGTACCTTTTCATATCTCTCCTCCAGGAGACCTCTTGAAGTTATAATCATGAGCTGAAAGATTACACCTATGGAAAACCCATCGTATTACCCTATTTAGAGAAGCGGGATTAACAAAGAACGAGAAACGAATAATTGAAGGGCAGCTTAGAAATTACTTACTTCTATAATCAACTGGAGAACTTTCGAACCTAATTCGGAATTTGCTAGAAGCGCATTTGTAGGAGCACATTTAGGGTAACTCTTATATTGTGATTTGGGGAAATCCCAAATGAGTTACCCCTTTAGCTGTTTGCCTCTTATGAAGTTTTAGTCTCTTGACTATGATGTCGTTTAAATTGGTTTTGTTATTGGCTACGTCGATGTTTTGATTGCCTTTTGTATCCTTGGCAAAGGATAGTGTTGAACTGAACATTATTTCCTTAATAATTTATTTAATTTTAAAAAAACTCAACCAATGGCTTATTGTAATCATATTAATTTATTCCACCACATATATTAAACTTCTTGAAGAGGAAAAGTTATGTCGATTTCCACTTATTAAAACCAACAAATAATTATAGATTCGTCGTTTTAATTAGTAGTAGATTATTTTAGAATTATTAAATATATGCATCTACTCAATAAAATGCAAAACTATCATAAAATTAGTGAATTCAGGAAATAATTAAATATCTAAGCACGATTAAATTTAATAAAACCTATTTAAATCGTAAACATCATTGTAGGAAAAGAAGTCAACACGCTCGAATTTTCTGCTTTATGCATGGCCTGTTTGCTTCATGCAATTTCTCGTTTTATGGCGTAATCTCCACGTTCTGGTCAGTTTTTTTACCATAATTTCTTTTGTCTTTCTCATACGTTGATGCTCTGATTTGCTGTTGTTACAATTTGGTTGTCATGGAAAACGATCTCAAAAATTTAACTTTGTCGGATGATGAGGATGAGTGTATTAAGATTTCTGGTTCCATTTCGCAAGAGATTGTTTCATACAAATTTGGTTTGATGGGTATGTTCATGACCTATAGCAGAATTAATTTCGTTGCAATGAGAAATACCGTTGCTGATATTTGGCATCCATTAGGAGGGGTGGATATTAGTGAGATCGGAGGGAAGAGGTATCAATTCAGATTCTTCAATGGTGTTGATTTGCAGAGAGTGCTGGAGGGGGTCTCCATGGATCTTCAATAATCATCTTTTGGTTTGGAAGGAATTACAGGAGATGATCTGTAAATTATTCCATTAACACACTCTCCTGTTTAAGTCCAAGTTCACGATCTCAAACATGGATTTATGTCTCAAGAAATGGCCAAGCAATTAGGGGACTTTATGGGGTCTTTTATCAAATACGATCCAAAACTTTGTGTAGATGTTGATAACGAAAAGTTTATGAGATTGAGGGTTATGATGGACATTCGAAAACCATTGAAGAGGAGGAAGAGATTGGCTGATGATGATACTTTGATGTTTTATGTTTGTTTTAGATATGAAAAAATTAAAAACCTATTGTTATCTTTCTGGGATTATTGGGCATACAAACAATTTTTGTGAACAACGGTTGCATAAGAGGCCGGAAGAACTAATTTTGGCCTGGGATGATAGTCTACGGGCTCTACCTCACTGGATATCATAACCGGTGAGCAGTTGGATACAAAACAAGGAAGGAGGAAGTATCGGTGCAAATCTGGGAATTTTGAATGAGGAAAGACTGGATAAGGACTAGGGATGGCAAAACCGGCCTGGCCCATAGGTCGGGCCACAAGCCAAGAATGTATGGCCCGCGGGCCAAGATGGACGGGCCGCGGCCTGTGAAATAATGGATGAGCTAATTGCGGGCCGGTCGGACCGGCCCGGCCCGTGGCCCATGGCCTACCCACCACAGTTTTTTAATTATTTATTAAAATAATTAATAAATAATTTAAGTAAGTTAAAAATTTGTAATTAATGTAGTTCATAATT
>JAOSBN010029365.1:0-16480 GCA_027563595.1 Erythroxylum suave
TATGAACTTACCATTAAATGGTTTAATAGTTATCTTTTAATGTTAGCATGTAACCTATTAGCATTCATTAGATTAAAAAAGAAAGATGTACAATGGATAGACCATCTTCCTTCTTTCTTCTTACAAAAACTGAAATTGGTAATTCAATTTTAGGTTATGGTCTTTTCATATAGACATTTTAAAGATAAATGAAAAGAGTCTCATTTATGGTCTTTTCATATAGCCAAACTCTTTTATTTTATTAATAATAAATATTTCCATTATAAAAATGTAACTGAAGAAGATTAAGCTACATGTAAATACACTTGCTTTCCAGGGCACTATATTTACATAACTCCAGCAAATACCTACCGATTGACCTAAGGTGACTTGTTGGGCAAACCCAAGGTCATTTTTGGTGATATCAGATAATGACCTATTAAGAAAACTATAAGTTTTCTCAAATTTGTAGTGAGTGCTATGGATTTGAATAAGAATAGTGGGACACTTAATGTATGTTGTTAAAGTCCTTATAGATATGCTTTAAGTGTACATTCTAACACTTTCTCTTATTCTTCTAGGTTATTGAATCGCACGATGTCATCTAGTGTGAACCTACACTCCCTACTAGATTCCAATAAACTCACAGGACCAAACTTCTTGGATTGGCTACTGAATTAGAGAATTGTTCTCAAATTCGAGAAACTAAGATATGTTCTAGATCAACCATTTCCTAATCCTCCTGCTATCGATGCATCTGATGAAGGTAAGAGAGATTACAAGAAGCTACTGGATGATAGTGAGTTAGCTAGCTGTATAATATTAGCCTCTATGTCACCAGAACTACAAAAGAAAAATTAGGCTATGGATGTTCATACCATAGTCTACCATCTGAGGGAACTGTTTGATGAGCAAACTCAGTCTGAAAGGTTCGAGACCACGAGGTTTCTTTTTAGTTCTAAGATGGCTGTGGTATCATCTCTAGTGCAGTATGCGCTAAAGGTGAATGGATATATTGAGAGGATAAACAATTTGGGCTTCATTATCGATCATGAATTAAGTATCGATTTGATTCTGATAGGTTTGACCGATAGTTATTCATAGTTTGTGCTTAACTATTAGATGAACCAAATATCCACTATGATACCTGAGTTGATTAATCTACTCAAAACAGCCGAGCCAACTATCAGGAATGATAATAAGGTTGTGATGCTGGTGGACTCTGCTTCTAGTTCTCGAAAGAAGAACCAAAAGAAAAATAAGAAGATCAAGAGGCCAGTGGCAGGTGTAGCCAAGAAGAAGACAAAGGAGACAACACCAAAGGGGATATGCTTCCATTGCAAAAGGAAAGGAATTGGAACAGTAACTTGCTAAAGCAGAAGAAGGCATTAGATGCCTCACCATCTACTTCATGTATGTTGTTTTTCATTGAGGTAAATACTATTTCTAATAATAACATTTGGGTATTAGATACCAGATGTGGCACCTCACACATATGTGTTGATATGCAGGTTTTTAGGGATAGTAGACCTCTCAAGAAGGGAGAGATAGACCTACGTGTGGGAAATGGAGCAAGAGTTGCTGCATTAGTCATAAGAACATATATTTTTTATCTTCCTGGTGGGCTAGAGTTAGTTTTGGAAAATTGCTATTATGTACCCGTCGTGACAAAAAAACATTGTATCTATTTCATGTCTTAATAAAGTAAGATTTCGTTTAAATTTTTCAAGTAATGGTTGTTCAATTAAGTTAAATGAAATGTTGTATGATATTGCTACATTGTGCAATGGAATTACCATATTAGATCCAATCATCTTTTAAATATCAATGACAATAAAAGATAAAAACAAGATAACCTAAAATCATCTTATTTATGGCATTGTCGACTTGGCCATATAAGTGAGAGATGCATGATTACGCTACACAAGAATGGTAGCCTAGGGTCATATGATTATGAATCATATGACACATGTGAATCCTGCTTATTAGGCAAGATGACTAAATTACCTTTTAAAAGAAAGGGCAAATGAATGAATAGGTTATTAGACCTAACACATTCTGATGTATGTGGTCCAATGTCCGTTCGTGCTAGTGGTGATTTTCTGTACTTCATTAGTTTTATCGATGATTATTCACGATATAGGTATATATATCTAATGACATACAAGTCTAAGGTGTTTTAAATATTCAAACAATTTAGACATGAAGTAGAGAAACAACTCGGTAGAAGTATTAAAGAACTTTGATCAGATCGAGGTGGTGAATACTTAAACGAGGAATTTTTAGTGGTGAATACTTAAACGAGGAATTTCTAACTTAACTCAGAGATAATGGGATAGTATCCTAGTCGACTCTACCTTACACACCTCATTATTACCTTAATATAATGGTGTGGCTGAAAGGAGAAACTGAACCTTGTTAGATATGGTAAGGTCAATGATGGGCTTAGCACATCTACTGAAATCTTTTTGGGGTTATGCACTCGAGATTATTGTTTATGTGACAAATAAAGTCCCTCAAAGGTAGTTGAAGTTACTCCATATAAGATGTGGAGTAACAAAAGGCCCTACCTTTCTCATATGAAAGTCTAGGGTTGTCTGGCTTATATGAAGTAGATTCAATCAAACAAGTTTAAAATGAAGACTAATAAATGTCTGCTTATAGGATATCCCATGGAAATAATTGGATATCAGTTCTATAGTGCTTTAGAGCAAAAGGTGTTTGTCTCAGAGCATACTGTCATTTTAAAGAAAGAGTTTCATCCAAGAGAAGATAGTGGGAGCAAAGTTGAACTTGATGAAGCTCATAATGCTCAAACAGATGCAAATCAATTGCCTGAACCCAAAATTATTGTTCATGGAGATGAGATAGTAGTTGAACCTTCTGACCCACAAAATGATTGTAGGTCAAGTAGGATATGCAATGTTCCAAAGAGATAAGGATTTCTTGTAAAAGAACATAATGGCGTACTGTTCATAGAGGACGATGACCCTACAACCTATGAAGAGGCTCTAAAGAGTTCAAAATCTTAAAAAATGGCTTTAATCCATGAAGTCCAAAATGGATTCTATGTATGAAAACCAAGTATGGACTTTGGTTGACCTACCCAGAGGGTTAAATCCCTTATGGTGCAAGTGGATTTTCAAAAGGAAAATTGACATGGAAGGCAATATGATTACCTATAAAGTAAGGCTTGTCGCTAAAGGTTATAGTCAAAGATAAGGAGTTGACTATGACTAGACATTTAGCCCCATAGCTATGCTTAAATCCATTAGAATACGCCTAGCCATTACTACTTATTATACTATGAAACATGGGAAATGGATGTGAAGATGACTTTCTTGAATGGAAATCTCAGTGAGGATGTATATATGATATAACCTGAGGGCTTCATATCCAAATGTGGTAGAAAGGTATGCAAGCTTCATAAATCTATTTATGGATTGAAACAAGTGTCTACGAGTCAGAACATCCAATTTGATGAGACAATCAAAGTTTTTGGTTTCTCACAAAATCTTTATGAACCATGTGTGTCCAAGAAGGTTAGTAGGAGTGCTATTATATTCCTTGTGTTATATGTGGGTGACATCTTACTAATAGAAAATGATGTGTCTAGTTTGCAATTAGTCAAAGTTTGGTTGTCCTAGAATTTTTCCATGAAAGACCTTGGAGAAACAATATATATATTGGGAATAAAGATCTATAAAGATATATCAAGGAAGTTGCTGGGTCTTTTACAGTCAACACACATAGGCAAAATGCTAAATAGGTTTAGCATGGAGCAGTCCAAAAGAGGATTTCTTCCTATGACTCAGGAAAAAAAATCTAGATATCTATGTCCCAAGACACAAGATGAGAGGTCTCGCATAAGTATGATCCGGTATGCTTTTGCAGTAGGATCAATCATGTATGTTATGTTATGTACAAGACCTGATATATCATATATGCTAAGTGTTACAAGAACATATCAATCAAATCTTGGTGGGGGTCACTAGGTGGCTATTAAGAATATCCTAAAGTACTTGAGAAGGACTAAGGATGTATTCTTGATATATAAAAATGGAGATCTCATAGTGAGCTAGCATATAGATGCCAGATTTCAATCTAACTAGGATAAATCTAAATCCTAGTTAGGTTATGTATTCATACTGAATGGTGGAGTAATCAGTTGGAAGAGTTACAAACAAGAGACAATTGTAAATTCGACGATCGAGTCAGAATACATTGTAGCTGCCGAAGTGGCAAAAGAAGCAGTTTGGATCAAGAAGTTTGTTAAACAACTTAGAGTGGTTCCTAGCTTAACCTAATATTGACGTACTATGACAACAATGGGTCTATTACTCATGCCAAGGACCTGAGGTCTCATCAAAGGTCCAAGCACATACTCAAGAGATATCACCTAATCAGGGAGATAATTGATAGAGGTGATGCAATGATAGAGAGAGTTTCCATAGATCATAACGTCACTGATCCTTTGACTAAGCCACTTCCTCAAGAGAAATTTGATTCTTGTGTACTCACCTATGATATTAGATACAAAGGCGATTGGCTTTAGTGTAAGTGGGAGATTGTTAAAATAGTGCTTTAAAGGCAATCATCTTTAGCACTTTTGTACAAATTTTGTTTTGATTAATAAACTAAAAGGCATTTTTCATTAATTTGATATTCTTTTATATATGAATTGATGTTGATCTTAAATCAAATTAATGAAGTCCATTATACAAAACATAGAAAGAAGGAAATCATAATGAGATCATGATAATGAGATTCCTATCATATGCAATTATGTTAGTATCTAAATAATCCCTAGTCATAGGATTAATAAGACAGGACATTATTAATCCATACAGACTATCATATGTTATACTTCTTTATTTGATCAAGAGTGGATGTCATAAACTATAAACTTGAGATTTTTAGAGTTAACATGTGGATGCTTACCAAGGGTAGTAAGCACATCGGATGACCCGCTATGAGATTATTATATGGATGATCTATCGAATGTCAATGATTAATCTCATCAAAGCAATAGTGCAAATATCCTTAGACTTAAGGTGTTCAAGGATATCTTGGATACTAATCCTATGCTTTGACATCATTCCTTATTGCCTCAAGATATGGTCGCTCTTAGGGTGGTGATTAGGTACAATTATTGGTATTCAAAGGTAATTAGGTAACCAATAAAGGATTCAACACTCCTGATAGAAGGAGATGATACCTACGACCTCTTGTTAGGGTCATTACTCGAGATTCTCTGGCTATAGTATTTATGTGTTATAAAGAAAGTCTTCAATGACATATAGAGTAATGAGATCCTCGGATAAGAACTAACATTACTTGGACTAGATGTGATGTAGTTAGTCAAGTAGGAGTTGACATGTAGCCTATACTCTAAATCAAGTGGGGCATAGTTTGGTGAAAGGATGAATTGCACAGTAATTGTCTATGGAATGGTTCGTAAGTTAGATAATTAACTATTGAAAATTTCATGTGTTAATCCACTTATATTCCGATAAATTGGCATCATGAAACTCTTCATGATTTGCTTGAATTAAGATTAATTCAAGTGCCTAAAATAACTAGGAACCTAAGGGTCATGCACATAGAAGATCGGATAAAAAACAAATGTGTATGGCCTAATTTAAGCAAGACATGATTGTGACTCATAGGGTCACGACCATGGCTAAAGGCGAGCTTGTTTTAAAGAGGCCACGATCGTGACAGAGGGATCAAATCTGTATATAAGTTAGTTCTTCACTAATGTACACAAGCTTTTTCCATTTTTGACACACTCAAGTGATAGAGAAAGGGTTCTAAAAGAGTTCTAGAAAGGGTGAGAAGAGTTCTTGAGTTATGTTCATGCAAATTTATGCAATTGTAGTATAAATCAAAACACATGCAAGATAACATTGAACTATCATCCATTTAAACATCTACTTGAATGCATCAAATTTGGAGTTTTTAAAACCCTTACGCATTATTTGATTTTCCTTCTTTGCATGTTCTTGGGTGATCAAGGATGGGTTTGGTGTTTGCAACAACCTAAACAAGGAGAAGAAACAAGAATGGAGGAGATACATAAGGTAAAAAGTTGTATTATTTCATGTTCTCTACATATCTTTGCATGCATGTTAGATTTTGTAGTTTTAGGGTTATCATGGTGTCGGTATCTTGATCCCGACACTTCCACTGCATCTGCATGTAAGTGATGCATGCAACCATGGCTAACCTAATATTATTTACTGGGAATAAGTGATGTAGGTAAAATGTGAAAAAAAAGAAAAAAAATGTCAAATAAAAATGTTAAATAAATTTCCTATTTCGCTGACCTGATTTGAAAAAATAGGTTAAGAATAAAGCTAGTAGTCAGTTATAAGTTGTGATCTAACTAAGTAAATTTGAGGCATTCACAGTAAAATGCTTGTCTTCAGGTCAAACAGAGTAGAACAAAACTCTAAATCAAGCTTCATAATATAGTGTTGCCAATAAAAGTGAACCAATTGATCTTTTTGTAAAATGCCAAAATGAATTTCACAAATGACTATTTAGTGATGGCTTACCTTATAAGAATGATTGCATGCTTACAAATTCAATAGATTTATAAATAGGTGTCAATATTTTGGTGGAAACATGTATTTAAATCAAACCAATGAAACACGAATGGAATAAGTTAGTTTGTTAGAACTTTTAAGTGATTGACGTTTATGGCTAAGTTAATTTCATGAGAATTCATGTCATTGTATCATTATTTTATTATTGCATGATTATGTGTTTATGTGTGATTTTTTGTGGTTTTATTATTTTGGGACAAGTAATGATTTAAGTGTAGGAAAGTTGATAGTTGTAAATTAAAGTGTATTTTCTAGGTGTTAAATCATGTTTTCAATGTTTTCTTAGATGATAATAATATGTTTAGGACATAGATTTATATTTTTGTTAGTATTTTGTGTGTTTTGAAGGTAAGAATTTAATCTTATTTGTGTATTTCAAAGGTTGTTTGATATGCTTGGTGAGTGGAGATAGGACAAAGAGACGAAAAGATAAACAAAAAGGTAGAGGATAATGCCTAGCATGATCATGCATAGCCATGCACAATCATGTGTGAAGAAGCAGGTTGGAAAATATCTAGCACGATCATGCATCTTGTGTAATGCCATGCAAGATCATGCATGGGACGTACGATCGTGCAAGGAGCTTTTCCAAATCACAAGTTTTTAAATAATTTTGAAATTTTAGGACTATTTTTGGAACAAAAACATATGGAAAAACTCTACAAGTCTCAAGAGTATATAAGGATTAGAAAAACATCACTTAATATAGGCAAAAATTAAAACAAGGATACCAAAATAAAAAAAATCTCAATAATAAAGGCTATAGTTTTTTTAGCTCAAAGAATTCAATTATCCAATATTTTCTTATTTCCTTATTGTTGATGAATATTAATGATGATTAATATTCATATATTATTTACATCTATGGATTGCTAAATTCCTTTTTAGAAATTACTCCTGGTTTCTTTGTTAAACTTTACATTTTTTATTTAGTAAAATATGCTTGTGATGTTTATTACTTTATATTCAATTTGAATTGAGAGATAGGATTGGATTGTTTATGTTTCAATGCATAGTAAGAGCTGTTACCTTAGTAGACATAGGAACATTAAGCTAACGGTCAATTGAAAAGATATCTTAATTGATTGTTAGTTATACATAGGATTGCTTCAAATCTAGCTACATAGTTAGAAAGAGTTTTGATAGATTGAGAGATCATAATTCAATTGCTATCTATTTTATTTGGGATTCCTTAATTAGATATCGAGAGAGGGTTATCATAATAATTGGATATATAGGACCAACCAAGATTAAATGAAGAAGGTAAAGTGAAAAAAAAAGGATAGAAATAATTCCTACTTTTCATCATTTATCAATCAAAAAAATACACTGCTTCCTAATTCAGTGTTTAGTTATTAATTCGTTGTTTTTAGTTTAATTCTTGGTTATTCATCTTGTTGTTACCTTAAAAAAAGTTTATGAATTGTTAAGTGACTATTACAATCCTCATAGGATGATACTTTTATGCTATAAGTTATGATATGTATACTTATAGTAAAGAAAGTTTTTCATTTAAAACATCAACAACATCCCTACCAATGCTAAGGTTAAAGATTTGGTGCATGGGATTCAATGGTATAACTTTTCCCTAGAAGCAATTACTATTCTACCATACTACAATCCTAGTCTTGTGAAGGTAGATAGATACACTATCTCTCTCACTCATTTGGTAAATTCATAAAGAAACCTTGTAGTGATCTGTTAAGCAGAGTAGGGGTAAAGATTCGTTAGAATAACATTATGTGGAATAAGTACGTACCTATTACCTAAGTTGTCCTTTATAAAGTGGATAATTGTTAAACAAGGTTTACTGATGATGGATAAATTAGGTTTTCTCAACATACCTAATGTATCTTTAGTTGTAGTCTCTCATAATGGATATAGGACAAAGTCAAGAACCTATACCATATTTATAGGAAAATTTTTAACAACATGGATATGTTGGAATGGCTAAGGAATGAAAATTCAATCACTAAGGGAGATAAGACTGTGATCATCATCAACTTAGGAACATCCATTTACAAGATATGTTAGGGCGCAATAACAAAAGTTTCAAAGGGTATAAGAACAATAAAGATGAAATTTTAAGGGAAGTAATACAAAAGGTTGGAGAACAACTCACACTTTACTAAAAGTGAAAAGTTGTCATCCAAATTTGGCATCTACATAGAGAATCTCTAGCTAGGATGGTATACTCTTACATGATTATTCAACAAATCAAAAGCATGCCAGTGAAGGGAGTCGATTATGTAATCTGCCTAGCTCTAATAATTATTTTAATAGAAAAGGGAAAATTTAAAGAAATCTTAGAACATGTAATAACAATAGATACCACATCATTTAGTTACATAATTTTGTAGGCATATCAATGTAAAAGGGTAAGGAACACATATTTGAGTTGGTATTGAGTTTGGTGATGGTTCAATTCGAGTAAGGATTAGAGCACTTCTACAGGTAACCTTAGTAAATCTTTAATTAATGTGGGTATCCCCTACTCCAGATTGATTAAGTGATAAATTGAGAGAGAAGAAAAATAACAATGCAAAGAGAAGCTTTTCACATGTAATTCTTTCAAAGGTAATACGCCCAAACATCTTTTAGGTGTTGACTCGATAGTTATCCACCCATATGTTAAAATACGTCAGTCAACTTTGCAAGTGGTTGGCATAGGAAATTGTTCTTAGTATGTAATCCAAGTAATTATTTTATTTAGACATGATTTTTCATACTTTAATGCAATTTTTTATGTCTAAATATTCATACTTTGATGCAATTTTTTTAACTTCTCAAAAAATACTAGAAAATATTAAGGTGTATTTTTGGCAAAGTTAAGAAGAAAGTTTAGTGTTTCACTAACTTGAGATTGAAATAAAATGATTTTACAATGTTAGGATTATTTTTAAAAACTACCAAATGTTATAGTTTCAATGAAATTTTTGTATACTCTTTTAATAAAAAATGCAGCTTTTACCAAATTAAAAATTATAAGAGACCCTACTAAAAATAAAGTGAAGCTATAAGCGGCATGATATGATTACAATTTTTTTAAATGAATATTTTTAAATTTAATCGTTGTGTTAAATTGAAATTGTTTTTTAGAGGATTGTTTTGTTTCAATTTTATCTCTTATTATGGTTCTTTTTTCATTTCCTAAGTTTATTTTCTATTAATTAAAAAACATTATTTTGTTTGATTTTCATTATAAATGAATTTACATTTTGTTACTAAACATTAAATTATTAATAAAAATGAGAGATAAATTAATTTTTAGAATTATATTTTAACTATTATCTAGAGAATATTTGAAAATAGTTTTCATTGAATGAATAACAGATCCAATTCCTTAAATGAAGTAAGGCAACCTAAAAAGTCCATCTTTAGAAATACCAATCAAATTGCATTTTTGCATAAGCTCATATGATATCAGAACAACTCTCCTCATGCCTCAATCACTTCCTGACTAGCTAAATAGACTTCCTACAATTGACATAATAACAGACTTTTCTACTGTACCAACTTGGTGTATTCTATGCAAGTATTCTACTAAAAACATATATCTTTTTTCAATGCCAATCTGAATCATTTAGCTTTGTCTCTAGATAGCCCACAACACTCTTGATATACATTATCGAGTGGGTGTAATGAGGTTCAAATGAAACATGAAGGAAATCTACGGATGTTCAAAGTAGCTTTTAATTACCTTATTGCTGCTACCTGGTAAAAAAAACAACCTAATTTTTTGTGACTCTTATCAACTCCCAAGAAGTTACTTTTCAAGTTTTGTTCAATACAGTCAGGCAACATATCTTGTCATACAGAGATAATTGTTGCTTCAACTCCCAATGCCAAATCAAATGGAGAATTAACTAGCTTATTGATCCTAAATTGTTGCTCAATGCAATTCCTATTCACAACAAATTAATAACTATCTAGCATTTATTTGTGTAGTGTTTTGAACAAACCTTTGTGTACCCTTGCTTCATATTATTAATACATTATTCTTTTAGGAAAAAAATATATCTTAAATTTAAGATATATTTACTAAATAAATAGAAATTGATAATATTTTATAAATTTGTAATTAATGTATATAAATTACAATCACTGTTAATAACTAATGCTAAATAATTAAATAATATATATTTGATTAATAATAAAATAAAATTATCACAAAAAAGTATGTGATTTCTCATTTCCTTTTAGATTTTGAACATTAAGATAATCCACACACACACTCACACATATGGCTTAAGATAACTTAATTGATGCATATTAAACACACCAAAAAATAAAATATAACTTCATATAACTAAATTTGTAGTAATGATGAGCAAGAATCGTATCCACAAAGAGTGTATGTCCAACTTTTTTAATGAATAAATTATTTTTTAAGATTTGGGAGAGGGGGGTTTGGTTGGATTCGATTGACAAAACAAAGTAAAACCAGACTAATTAAAACAAGCTCTTTGATTATCTCTAACAATTAGACAACCTAGAATAAGCTCTCTAGATTTAGCGTGAAAACTTCATTAATTAATAGGAAAATAGGTTAATTTATCTAACAGCTATATAAGCTCATGCTATTTAACCTATGCTATGTTATTCTTAATAATGCTCGACCATTATTTTACCACAAGTGAACTAGAGTTACATTGATTATGTATTGCAAGCTAGATTCTAACAATGAGTTCATACATGAATAATCTATTTGGACTGTCTAACTCATACATACATAAATCCTAAAACATTAACCATACAATAACATAATTGATTCCAACAGAAATTTAGAACAAAATCACTATATTATTCAACGCCCAAATATGATCATCAGCCTTGATATCCTCTTTAAACTAGAAGGATGAATTTTAGCTCCTTATATCTTACTAAAGGATAAGAAATATGCCACTTTTCATGTCTTTAAAGTCTTTAGGCTTCATTTGGCCTCTTAAATTCCCTTTTATAGTGAAAATTAAGGTTTTGTCATAATATATGGTCAATTACAAGAGCTTATAAGTTACTATGTGTTAAAAATTGTAAGAATCATGAACTTACAAATTCACAATGAGCCACATGGATACTAACACAAATGTGTAAGGCCACACACAGCTTTGTAAGCTCCTTCATGCTTCTAATGAGTTACAGGGTCTCATATACAACTGTGTAAGTTACAATAACTTCATTTCTTAAATTATTTATCCCATAATCACTTAAATTCATCTCTTTTTAACTCTAATAAGGAAAATAAGATCAAAATTCAATAGAACAACTCCAATGATATGTTTTTAAAACTTTGAGATATCAGATCCAAAACTTATATGAAATATAAGATAAGACAAGCTTGTTCTAGTTCCCTACTAGCGTAATAGCAATTAGAGGTCTTGAAAAGTAAAGAAATGGAGGATGATGAAGAGGAAGGCTAGGAGAAGGTCTTCAATTTGGTTTCCGAAAATAAGAAGCTTATAATGAAATGCATGAACACCATGGAGGCACATATGAACGAGATGGAATAAGAACAACGAAGACATCAACATGAAACAAACAAGATTTTGAAGTACTTTGATGCTCAAATTGTTCTAATGTCTTTACCTACACCATCATCGCTACAATCTCCATAAGTGGCTCCTTTCCTTAAACTTTTCTTTTTGTGATTTCTTTTCATTTTTATGTGTTTTTTGTTTCTTACATTTAGGAAAATATGTTATCTATAGGTGAAGAGGTTCCATCTGTGTGTGAATTTTGCCTATCATATTGTTTTAGTTTTGTTTAGGTTGACATGGTGTAAACATTTATTGCAAACGTGTGCATCGTGTGAATGTGTCAATGTTAAGAATTTAATGGAATTAGTTTAGCTTTAAAAATAGTCATTTAATTTGTAAAGTCATATTTACTTATGAATTTTATGTTTTATCTTTAGATGAATATGCATGCTAATTAAGATATTACACCTATTCTTCATTTTAGGAAACTTTTAGTATACATTTGCAATTATAAATCAGTTGAATTGGTTAGCATTACTAGTAACATTTCATAAGAATGATTAACTAAAAAGAAATGAAGTAAGCTAAGAAACTAAATAAAAATTTATGCTAAATAAATAACTATTCTGCTAGCCCTTTTCCTAAAAAAATTTGGTTAAGAATAAAGCTGGTAGCAAGTTGAGAATGTGATATAGCCAAGTAACTTTGGGCATTCATGAAAAAATGTTTATCTTTGCGTCAAAAGGCTAAAATGACATTCTAACCGAGTTAAATAAAAAATGTGACCTATTTAAATAACAGGGGGACATTATGACAAAATATTTGTCGTTGCATCAAAAGACCAGGTTAACGTTAAAGAAAATTTTTAAATAATAATGTTTAAGTATATAAAACCTACTGATCTTTGAAAATACCAAAAATTTTCATGAAAGAATACTTAGTGATAGTTGTTGTTTTGATTGATCACTAAATAATAATTGTCATTTTAATTGATCACTAATTGTAAATTCATGTTTACAATTGCTATAGGTGTATGAATAAGGTTTTAATATTGTGATTGATATGCATATTTAATTCAGAGAACTTAAAAATGAAATGAATAGGTTAGTTTATTTGCAGAATTTAAATGATTGATGTTTACGGTTCAATTGATTCCATAAGATTCAATGCCATTGCATCATTATTGCATGTTGCATGAATGTTTGCTTTTGTGTTTTTCACTTTTTTGTTTAAGGATAAGCAAAGTTTAAGTGTGGGGAAGTTGATAAGTATAGTTCATACTATGTTATCCTAGGTGTTTTAGTTTGTTTCTAGGTGTTTATTAGATGATTATCGTATATATAGGCTTAGAATTATGTTATTGTGAGTGTTTGTTTATATTTTAAGTGTTTGTATGGTTAAGAGCATAATTCAATCTTAATTTTATATTTCATGAGGTTTTATTATGTTTATGAGTGTTTGAATTCAGGAAATTGGTGCCATAATCATGACAAGAAAGATGGAAGTTGTATGAAGGGTGTGTTGACCATGCATTAGGAGAAAGATCGTGACAAGTATGTATGGGCTGCTTGACCTCTGTGACAATCATCCCTCAAGGAGCATAATCGTAATAGAGAAGATGAAACTTGGAACATGATTGTACTCTAGCACGATCATGATGGAGAGGAAAACACTAGGAATATATATCACAACCTTTTAGATCGCTTATGGCCTAGGAATGCACAATGCGCAGCGGAACGAACCATAGGACTATGGGTCTTGTGCCTTAGTTAACCAAAATTTCACAACAAGAAGTGTACAAAATTACGTCTTGAAGGATGCGGATTGGGATTCTTTTCAGATATCTTGACACTGCAGCTCACGAACTTCCTATACCGATATCCACATGAGGATGATCAATTCGGGTAGTGGCTAATGTTACACATTCTAAAACCCTTTAGAATTTCGCACAATTTTTTCTCGGGAATAGAAACGAGTGGCTAGGTGGCTAGAGCTTTTCATTTGTATTCTAATGAGACATAAGCCCTCTATTTATAGAGAAACCTTTATCCCTATTCCTAGTGGGAATAGGACAATCCTATTTTAATAGGAATAGGAATAATCCTAAACCTATTAGGAATAAGAATAGGAATAATCCTAAACCCATTAGGATTATAGAAGCCCAATAAGTTTTAGCCCATATTATATCTCATATAATAAAAGCCCGACCACTTATTCAATCTAACCCAAAAAAATTATCCACATATATTTATTCAGTGCCTAATAAATTAGGCCCAAGAGAGTAAGCCCAAATCACATCACTCTTTGTGTGTGACCCTGTAGGATCATTTTATGTTGGCAATGGGCTTGATCACACTTTAAGGGCAATAAGTCATAAGTGGTCTCTAGCAAGACATTATGACTACCCAAATCAAATAAGGATTAGTAATTTGATTTAACCTGTTACAAACTTAGTCCCTTTGTAACACTATATCAAGATTAATCATAAGGCATGGTACATGTCAACCTTTGATTAATTATAGTTTCTTGATTCTCAAATTGGCTGACTATAAAAAATGACATTGATGACTCCTCATTAATTCATTTGAGCATGGCCATTCACTTCTTTCGTCAAACTTGTTAAGAATCCTAAATGATATCTCCCTAATTTAAGGGAGGTACAAATCCCATCTACATCATTCACATCCCTCTGCATGATTCATTTAATGTCTAACATAAGACTACTTGTTATCAAGTTAAAGATAACTTAGTCTGATGTCAAAGAACTAAATTCCTCATTTAAGGAACCATGATGACTTCAGGTCAAAGGACTACAGTCAAACCATATTGAGAATCACTAATGACATGAAACCATGTTGCGTTCTCTCTGTCGATCGGTCCAATATATGTTCTTTAACATATATCTATGTATCTAATTTGATAACTCATATCCATGATCAGTAAAATGTGATCATCAATCAGAACACATACTAGCCTTAATTCATTATTCTTCCACCAATAATGATCGACAAAGGACAGTTTAGAATAGTATTATCATGCTTATGGTTTTACTATCAAGTCACATACTTAATGACATAAGCCTAACACTATTCATGGAATGTAAATCACATTGCATAAATAATATACATACATATATAAAAGAATACCGCATAATGTATAAATAATAAGTCAAAATGTCAGTACAAAAATCATATATGGCTATTGGCATAGGGCACACTACTAGCACAATCATGACAGAGAGTTTCTAGGTGAGAATTTTTTCATCTATTTTAGGGTTCTAGGCAATTTTTAGAACCAAACAAAGATGGAAAATGCTAGACCTGACACCAAGACCCTAAGACACAATATAGGAATGTGAAATATAAAAAAGAAAGCAGTAGCCAAAATTCAAAGTATGTCAAAAATGGGAGATAAAAAAGAACATCAAAGAATTCCAACTTTCCAAATCAAGGAGCAAATACATATTTTATTCTTCATCCCATGTTTCTTTCATTATTATTAATATGTAATCTCAATTATTTGATGTTAAACATGTTTATGAAGTTCTAGATTTCATATTAGGAGTTATTTTGGAATTATTTTGTGACTTTTGTTATTGTTGATTTAAATACATACATGGGTGTTTATGGTAATTGTTTGTAAATTGAGAGAGTGAGTCAAAAGTAATTAATGTTAGACTATACAATGAGAGTTAATAGTGTAATAGACCTATAATTATCAAATTAACAATCATCTGAAGTGAGATCTTGTTTGAGAAATTAATTATCCAATAGAACGATTTAAATCTAATTGAATAAGTTAGTGAAATTTTTATGAATTGGGAGACTGTAAATCTAGAAATTTTGAATTCAATTAGGGTTAATTGATTAGATCTTAAGAGTAAGTAATCAATACCTTAGGAAATCTAGGATCAAACACATAATTGGATCAACAGGATTAAAAGAAACACAATAAGGAAAGAATAAGTTCTAGTATTCTATCTTGATCAAACCCTAAATTAATTAACAACTCATTTTTCTTTGATTATTTGTTTTATTTTAATTTATGATATTTAAATTGAATTCAAATTAGTTTCTAAATACCTTAGAAAAATCTAGGTTCAAATTTTTAGATATTGCATAATCCTCATGGAATGTTAACCTCTTATTTTACAAGATATGATTTGTATACTTACAAATATTACGACTTTTATTATTATATATATAAATTACTTAACAATAACTTTGAGTTCATTCATTTCAATAGGTAAGTATTATCAAGCTCCATTCTATTTGCTTTTGGCTATATTATTTTGAGTTCCTCTTGAGCAACTAACCTCTTGATTTTTCTATTACATCCTTGAAGTAAATCACAAATTAGTACAATGATAATCAACACACAAGAAGGGGGGTTGAATTGTGTATACTTTTTCGT
>JAOSBN010029437.1:0-16477 GCA_027563595.1 Erythroxylum suave
AGCTTGTAACTTTGCTAAGGGAGGCGTGAAGAGGCTAGTACTTAGCCAATTTTGAAGACAAGCTCAATATCTCTTATTTTGGGTTGATTGTATTATTTGAGCTTGTAATTTAGTTGCTTTTATTTAGTTTAAGCTTTGAAATTGTTTTATGGGCTGTTTGTATTAAGCCCATTGTTTGCTTTAGAAGTTTAGGTTATCTTATTTTCTCCAATATAAATAGAATAAGATGAGGGTTGTAAGAGACTTTTGGTGTCATTTGCTTCATGAAATTTCCAGAAATTGGATTTCTTCAAGAGAGGTGTGATTACCTTCTTGGTTTCTTCAAGAAATTGATTTGCAACAACAAATAAGTACTTGCAATATGAATTAGTTTATGATTTCTTTGGTACTGGGTCTCAATTCACAAAATTGGGGTGATCTAGCATATTCTTGGGATACAAAGTTAGGGTAATGAACCAATAGAATTAGGGGGTTTTAGCAACTCAGATTTCTTGGGGTTTCCGTATTAGGTTCTTTCCATTGATTAAAATTCCTCTCACCCCCTTTTCTCTTTATTTTCTATTTTCCATCTTTTCAATTTTGTTTATTATACTTCTGTGTGTTTGTTTGATTCTAGCTGTTCCCAAGAATAGCTCCGTCTTGTTGAAGTTTCTCAGGGCAAGTTCCTATTGGGTCTCACATCAACTTGCAACTCCTTATTCTAATTAAGAGACACTAAAACTCACACTTAAACACAATTTTTGCATGCTGAATTCATAAAGAAAATAATTTAAACCCAACAAACTAAAGTTCAAAGTAACACAAAAGGTTTAAAATCATTTTTATTCTTCAACAAACTAGATTCATTCAAACAATATGGTTGGATCATTGTCTTTATGATATTTGAAAATATTTGAATCAGGTTAATAATTTTAAGCTCTTCTTGCATTTATAGACCACTCATAAAATTTATGTGAGCTTGTTCCATCCAAAGTTCTTGAAGTAAACAAGTTAATGCTTCTTTCGTCCTTCTTAGCTTTAGATTTTTTCATTAGCTTTCACTAAATGATGGAAATCTTTGGTTTAACAGCCATACACCCTAATATCTGAAGAAAAAAGATACTTGGAAATGCAAAATCACACGATCCTAAATTTATGAAAAACTATATCATTCTAGTTTGAAAGTAAGAAACAACTATCCCAATTACTCCATCAAGGAATGATGATAAAATTAATAAGAATAGTACTTTAAACCATCCAAAATGCCACAAACTTAACAAGTTTGATAATTTGAATGAAAACTAAGATTTTAGATGTTGAATGCTGCAAACAGAGATAGTTTGATATATTGGAATTTTATAGCTTAAGTGCAACAAATTCCATTTTGACACACCAAGATATATTTAAAACTGCTTGGGTTTTGTGTAAGGAGCAAACCCTTAGCTTAAGGGAGCCCAATGAAGCTCATGTAAGCGATAAGTGGCTTGACATGTCTTTCCCTTAGCTCAAATGTCTAAAGCTAGCTTAAGGTGAGCTCGTGCGAGCTCATTAAAACTAGTTAATAGCTAGAAAGTTGGGGATAAGCTTAATTGGACTCAATTGAGATTACCCCAACTCATCTTTGGTTCTTGGGAATTGAAGCTAGCTATTAATGTATTCATACTAATTAAGCTAGAAGAGCTAATTAAGGAGCATGAGTTGGAGTTGAAACCCAAAGCTTAATAGGGAAGTTGGTGGTGCTAGATTAAGGAATCTAGCATGCTTGAGTGCACAATGGATGCTAGGGTGTACCATGAGCTACAGCACACCATAATGTATCTTCCCATTGATGCACTCAGATTGTAAGTTCATTGTCTCCACATGGATACATGAATTCAACCAAGAAAGGATGAATTCTGCAAAGAGGTTGAATTCATCCAACGGGGAAGATTCATCATTTACCTTGCCTTAGAATGAACATACATGACACCATTTCACTAAGGTATGTGTACTTTGGATGAAAGGATGTGTTGTTTTAGCCAATGGTTATGACCATTCAGCCAAAAAGGGGTTCGTGTACAAGAATGAATGGCCATGAGTGTACCATCATGACTTTGAGTGAAGACACATAACTCTTTGCCAAAGGATGTGTCCCTTGTTGGCCAAGAGTCATGATATTTCGCCAAGAGACATAACTCTTAGAAGAGTCATGACTCTTCAAAGGCACCTTTTGGTGGCCTATAAAAGGGAATTTCGTAGTTCCTTTGAGCGAGCTTTTTCTTTGGCTGAATACTACACTCGTCTCCCCATCTTTGAGTTAAAAACACTCCCTTCTTTCAAGTCTTCATCTGTTGAAGACTCTCCCACAAAATAGTTGTTAAGCTTATCAAGAGCATTGTGGGTGAACCATAGGATTGCAAATTTCACAAGTTAGCAACTGATGCAACTCACCGAGGGAATGGAGACTTGAGGATGCCAATGGGTCCAATTACAAGGTCATTCTCCAACAAGCTCAAGGCACAATTTCATATTTATGCACAAGCTTTTGTTTCACAAGAACTTCAAGAAGTTTTGTTGATCGAGCTTGGGGAATAGCTTAGGGAGACGCCTAACTATGTGTGCACATTGAAGGTATCAAATGAAGAAGGCTAACACTTAGCTAATTCTCACAAGCGCAAGTCTAATTTGGGCTTATTTTATCTTGTAAAAGGCGTGTGGACTTCTTTTGGGCTTTTTCATGGGCTGATTTGTGTTAAGTGTGCATGTGCTTCAGTAAAAAAAAGTCATGTGCATGTTTTATTTTAAGGAACCAAGCATGTGGGCCTAGTTTAAAAACCCAATATGCCCCTCTTAAGTTAGTCTTCTATGTTTTCTTGTTTCCTTATCCCACTTGGACTAAGATTAGGCAATTTTAATTAGTTTTCAAGCCCAAATCCGTGTGGGATTTGTTTTTGGGCATATTTGTTTCAAGAAGGCCTTCTTGATGTTTTGGGCTTTCTTTAGGGTTTTTAGGTTATTTTTGTTAGGGTTTGTATTGCACAAGGGTATTTAAACCATTGCTTTATGCGTGAACTTCAAATCAAACGTGAACAAAAAAAAATTGAAAAGAATTTGGATTCTTGCTTGTTTTACCTTAAGGATTGATTCAACTTATCAAGTAAGTTCTAACTTGTGGTGTTAATTCAATTCTTGTAGTCTTTATACTCTTTATTACCAATTCCCAACTGATTTGGGGGTGAAGGGTCATGTTAGATTGATTGAATTTAGGTATTAGGAACAATCATTGAAATGGAGGTGATCTACATATTGACTCTAGGTTGTTGCTGTATAAGTAACTCTTTTGGACCTTAGTGCATTGTGAGGAAATCATTCTTCTCCATCCATTCCAACCACGATGAGTTGGAGAAGGAGAAGCCGTTGTGGATCTCCACCAGGCAAAACATCAAGCATACAAGGAGTTATGCTGCTGCAATTCAAGTTAGTATATCATCCTACCCTTCTTAGTGACATGCGTAGTGTCTTGTATGCTTATGAAATCATGGGCTTTCTTTTTTGAGTTAAGATCTAAAATCAACAAATGGCATCAGAGCTTTAGGTTGAAAGCATGATTTGAAATGATTTTATGATCATAAAATTGATATACTAACTTGTTCGTATATATTTTTTTAGTGCAATCATGACAATGGCATGTGAACGTATTTGTTGCTATATGTTCTATGTGTGATAGTTGCCATGCTAAATTGAAGGCTTTATTGAGAGCATTTTTTGTGAAACAATTAAAGCATATTGAAATATTTCTAATTGAATGCTATATGCATTTCTTTTGCTATGTTTTAGCATGAAATAGTTGCTTCTCATGCATGTTGCTTGATTAAGTCATGTTAGGGTAGAAATGCACTTACGTGTGGTAATTGCATCAATTTAGATGGCAATTAAATAAAGACCTCAATCTTGATGGAGATAATTACTCCATCTGGCAACAAAAGGTTCAATTTATCTTAACTGAGCAAGATACACTTGATGTGCTCTTCCTTATGGTCAAGCCACTAGCGGTGGGTGGAAATTCTAATGCCTATGAGGCATATAAGAAAAAAGAATTTGTGGCCCATGTTACTCCCTTGTGTACCATGGTTCACGAACTCATGGTGGATTTCTCTATGTTTGAGTCAGTCAAAGCCAAATGGGATTTGACCAAGACTAAATATGAAGATGTTTCTTTGGAGAAACAAAGAGCTATGATTCTCAAGTTTGAGAATTATAGTAAGAGGGCTGACCACACCATGAGTGCACACTTACATGAGATGTCACACATGATTCATTAACTCAAATCCCCTAGTCATGCACTCACTAATGAGCAACAAGTTCAACCAATATTCCATTCCTTTCCTAATGAGGAATGACAATTGATGAAAGTTAATTTATGCTACAACTCTCAAATCAGGTCATTTGATGACATTGCAAGACACCTTCTACTAGAGGCAGAGGTGATGGCCATCAAGAACCATTGAAAGGCATATGTTGCTGGAACTTCCTTTCCCCACAAGAACAAGTTCAAAGGGATGAAGACAAGGAAGGATGGTCAAGACAATGGGAACGGAGCCACCTTGAAAAAGTTCAAGAAGAAGTGCAACAAAGCTAAGTTGAAGTGGTTGAATTGTGGCAATAAGGGAAACTTTGCAAATGAGTGCAAAGCACCTCCTAAGGTACCTGACTGCTTTTCTACTTCATTTGTACATGTTGTGTCATGCATGTCCTTAATATGATTCTTCGTGGATTATAGATTTAGGAACAACATACCACATAGCCAAAGAAAGTCATGGTTTGTGGCTTTAGGAAGTTGCCAAAGGGACCAAAGCATGTTTCTGTGGAGAAAATGCAAGCCCTGAAGTAAAAGGGATAGGAACTTGTGGAGTTCTTCTGAATAATGGACATTTGTTGATAATTGATGTTCTATATGTACCTAAGATTTGTATAAACTTGGTTTTTGTATGTCCTTTGTTAAATTTCAGATATTTCTTGAATTTCTTTAATAAATCTGTTGATATTATTAAAGATAATGTAGTCGTGTGTTCTTGTTTAGTAAACAACAACTTCTTTGAATTGAACACGAGTATTGCTACTTCTAGTTGCTATGTAACTGAAGTTACTACTGAGATGACTAGGCATGAGTGTTTGGGAAATATTGGACAAGAAATTCATTGTCCAAGTTCTCTATACCAAGTTGCCAATCATGTCTTATTGGCAAAGCCATAAGAAACCCTTTTGGCGAGGCAACTAGAAATCAAGAAGCTCTACAATTAGTTCACTCCGATCTTTGTGGACCAATGAGAATTGTATCTAGACTTGGGTTTAGATACTTTATCAAATTCATTGATGATTGTACTCGATTTACCCATGTGTTCTTACTAAGGCACAAGTGTAAAGCATTGAGGTTCTTTGAAACATCCTTGCACTTAGTGGAGAATTAATTGGGTAATAAGTCATCAAGGACTGATCAAGGTGGCGAGTACATGTCAAATGATTTAAAGGCATTTTGTGATCAAAAGGGCATTGTGAGGCAACTCACACTTCCAAGACTCCATAACAAAATGGAGTAGCCAAAAGGAAGAATAGGACTCTTATGGATATGGTGCAATCTATGATGGCTAAAGCCAACTTGGATATTGCCTATTGGGGCGATGGATTGCTTAGTCCAACATATATTTTGAATAGAGTGCCCTCTAAATATGTTGATTCTACACCATATGAGTTATGGTCGAAGAAAACCCCTAACTTAAGTTGTCTTCTTCCTTATGGATGTGTAGCTTATGCACATGCTACAGATCATCCTCTTGGAAAATTAGGCCCTAGAGGGAGGATGTGCACTTTCCTTAGTTATTCTGAGCATTCTAAGGGGTATGTGTACTTGGACGTAAGTCACAAGATTGGACGTATCTTTGAATCAAGAAATGCCAACTTTATTGAGGATGACTTCCCTGAAGTTGGTGAATATTATGATTTAGACGCATAGATTGAGACCTTTGTGCAAGTTCAATCTAGTGTTTTGGAAGCACCATTGAATACACCTTCCTAGAAGTTCCTCAACAAGAGGTTGTTCAAGTGCCTTCTGCGTCCCCACTTGTTAATGAACAACAAGAACAAGTTCTTGATGAACAAGTTCAAGAGAGAGTTGAGGGAGTTCAAGAACCATATGATCAGGCTATATAGGGCAAGGTCATGATGAACCTCCTCCCATGCCTAATTGAGACATTCAAATAGGCAATTTGGACCACTAAAAGAATGGTAGATTTTGGAGGGAAGGGAGGCAAACTTGGTGTCATCTGAGATTGATAAACCAAGTAATGTGCAAGAAGCTCTTCAAGGTGTTCACAAAGAGAAGTGGCTAATGGTAATGCAAGATGAGATGAATTCGATGCATCTCAATGAGGTTTGGGACTTAGCTTAATTATGTCCTGGCTAAAGAGCTATTGGGAACAAGTGGTTCTCAAGATAAAATTGAATTCTGATGATACTGTTGAAAAGTACAAGGTCCGATTGGTGGACAAGGGATTCGTATAGAAGAAGGGTATAGATTAGATACCTTTTCTCCTATTGTGAAATTCAATTGCATCAAATTATTACTTGCTATTATGGCTTATTTGGACCTAAAATTGCATCAAATGGATGTAAAGATCACCTTTCTCAATGGTTATTTGAGAGAGGAGATTTACATGCAACAACTTGAAGGGTTTGTTGAAAAGGGTCAAGAGCATAAAGTATGTAGACTTAAGAAGTCTATAGACGGTCTTAAGCAAGCTTCAAGATAGTGGTGCTTGAAGTTTCATGATGCAATCACAAACTTTGGTTTTGTGATGATGCATGGAGACCATTGTGTTTATGTATACACTTTTGGGTCCAAATTTGCCATTATGACTCTATATGTGGATGACATATTGATGGCAAGTAATGGGTTGAGTTTGTTGAAAACCATGAAAGGATGGTTATCTTCCACCTTCGACATGAAGGATATGGGAGAAGCTGACTATATCCTTGGTGTTAAGATCCTAAGAGATAAGAAAGCTAAGATGTTGTCCTTGTCTCAAGAACCCTATATTGATAAGATTCTTGGAAGGTTCAACTTAACAAACTCAAAACCAATGAGTACACCACTTGCAAGCTTGGGCAAGATTTGTGTCCTCTTAGTACTCAAGAAAAGGAGAAAATGAAAAAGGTCCCATACCTAAGTGCCATTGGAAGTATAATGTATGTCATGTTGTGTACGTGACCTGAAATTTGCCAAGATATTCTTCTAACCCTGGAATTGAGATTTGGAAGTGTGTGAAAAGGGTCCTTAAGTATCTCAAGTGTACAAAGGACTATTGGCTATGCTACCAAGGATAGAGTCTTGGTTTGCATGGCTATATTGATGCTAATAGGGGTGGTGATTGTCATTTGTGCAAATCTACATCTAGCTATGACTTCATGCTAAATAACGGGGCTATTTCTTGGAGTAGCAAGAAACAAACTTGCACAACATTGTCAAAAATGGAGGATGAATTTGGTGCCAATGCCTCGGCTATGCAAGAGACCTTGTGGCTTGGAAATTTTATTCAACACTTAGGGTCAATTGTGCCTTTGAAAAGGCCCATAACTATCTACTGTGATAGTATGGTAGCTTTGGCTTACACTAAGGACCCTAAGAATCATGGAAAGACCAAGCACATTTGATGAGAACCAAGGTCAACATATTCTTGATGGAAAGCTTTCTGCCATGGATGGAGGATTACACGGAGATTCACGTGGGAAGCATACTGCCATAGGTGGACAAGTTGCTGCCAATGATCCATTATATGTTCCTAGTGGGCCAATCAGAAGATCAAGATCCAAGAAGATCAAGGAAGCCATGCAAGGATTAATGCGCAAAACTTGGGCAGATTTGGACAATTAGGCCAAATTAAAGTATTCACCATGTACGAACAAGCCATTCAAGTTAGGCTTGGAAGAGGGAGATCCAATCTTGATCCATTGTATCAAGGTTGTAGAAGACTAACCCAATCTTGATGATTACATGTTTGGGCTGTGCATTCTTGGACAGATTCTTGAAGACTACATGTTTGGGCCATGAATCATGTTCAAGATTCAAGTATTGGTCTATTTGGTTATATTTTCTTAGTACAGCCGAAATTTTATGTTAGGGAGGCTTTGGTTGTGCTTATATCTGATTAGATGTCTTTAGATCAGATTTGATTAGTTAGAGTTTGAATTGTAATTAAGTATTACAATCCTATTCAAAGTGGGATTGGCATGACTTAGACTTTTGCTACAAGTATGATTAGTTTGTTAAATTCAGATTATTCAACTGGAAAATAGAGGGAGAGTTTTCTCCTTGAGTTCTTGAAAGAACAAACCCAAAACTTATCAAAGAAATCCTTTCTTTGTGGCATTCACAACACTTTTATTATAACCTTCGTTCAAGTTTTTGTATTCCTTGGGTCTAGACTTTAATATAGTCTAAGTTTCTGGTTTCATTGTTTCTTAGGTGTAGGTTCTTTATACCAAGGTTCTTTCCTTTTTAGACAAAGGGTCAAGGCCCATCAAAACCAAATTTGTGTTTAGGTTTCTTGGGATCATATAATCAGATTCTTGTGGGTGTTCTGGGGTTCATCTCTATTGGGTTCACATCAACAATAGCATGAAGTATCATTTTGTTAGAGATGCAATAGAAGACGAAGAAATTAAGTTAGAGTACATATCTACGGACCTAATGGTGGCTGACGCTATGACTAAGCCACTGCCACCATTTCATTTTGCTAACATGTAAAGGCAATGGGTCTTCATAAATTATGAAACGTTGGTGTAATTTCTCCTTCTTATGCCACATATGTTAGAAGTTTGATAAACGAAAAGTTGTTTATCAATTATTGGTGCATTTCACTTTGAAACCACAACAAAAAATGTACATGTCAATCATAGGCTAAGCTTGGTTTTCTAACACGAGCCATCCGCCCTTGGATCTTTTTGTGAGATCAAGGATGAAACCGCTAAAGCCCTAAATGTAAATTATCTCTTAAAAGTGATATGTGACTTATGGGTCATACATTTAAGTGGGAGTCATGAATCAACACATAACAACTTTAGTCTTATGGTTGTCTTGATTATGCATGCGTCAAGATAAGGTGATCAAGGTCATCAAGTTTGTATGTCCACTCATACATACTATCCTATGATTTCATTCTCAAGAGTGAGAATAAGGAGTATTTCATGGTTGTTTGACATGTCCTACTATTGTTGAGAATAATAGGAGTTACACACCTAAATGTTTTAAGAGGGAGAATTGACACACCCCACCAAATGGGAGTGGAGTGGTAAAACATTTAAGCATATGTTTAGGGAACATCAAAAGCATGTGTTCTAAATGTTCCATAGTTAAACATGAAACAGACCAACTGAAGAAAGTAAGCGAATTGTCTCTTGTCTTGCTTATATGTGAGATTCTTCATTCAAACCAGTTAGTGACTATGGCTTGATATTAGGAAATTGAGGATTATTATAGTCTTCTTAATTTGTTGTCGAAGGTCTCAGGAGAAATGGGACTGGTGTGTCGTCCTTTTAGATGGATCATGTTTTCTTAAAATTTCTAGTAGTTCAAAGCTAAAGGAAAGACATGAATGCATACGTTGCCTGCATAAGTATAATTGCATGAGTTTCATAACTATGATAGCAAATGTTGCACACTATAAACGATACACAATCACATTATTCAATCTTGGCACCTTGACTGTGATGTGAGAAAGAAACCAAGTGCACTTGAGGTTTAATACATCATAAGTTTTACAAGTTAAAACTAAACAAGGAGATTGAATGTGATTAAACATGTGTATCAAAATGTCTTGGGGTTTGAGAGGCATTGTTCAAGTAAGTTTGATTTGTTCAAACATGAGGAGAGTGACAATCTTTCATTGTGGATCGAGCAACCACAATGTAAAGAGATTTTGTTTACATATCTAATGTCGCACCCACAACTCAAAATTATGTGCTTCAACTATTATTTATTTTTGGGTTTGTATGTTCACTTGTTGAGTATGTTCTGTTCGAGTGGGAGAATTTTTTTAAATATATCTTTGTGTGATGGGAGGTTGTTGGAATTTTATAGCTTAAGAGCTACAAATTCCATTTGACGCACCAAGATATATTTGAAAGTACTTGGGTTTCATGTAAGGAGCTAACCCTTAAGTCAAGGGAGCTCAATGAAGCTTATGTAAGCTATAAGTGGCTTGACATGACTTTCTCTTAGCTCAAGTGTTTGAGGCTAGTTTAAGATGAGCTCATGGGGGGCTCATTAAAACTAGTTAATAGCTAGAAAGTTGGGGATAAGCTCAATTGGACTCAATTGAGATTACCCTAGCTCATCTTTGGTTCTTGGGAATTGAAGTTAGCTATAAATGTATTCACACTAGTCAAGCTAGAAGAGCTAATTAAGAAGCATGAGTTAGAGTTGAAACCCAAAGCTTAATGGACGAAATTGGGTGGTGCTAGATGAAGGAATCTAGAATGCTTGAGTGCACAATGCACACTTGGGTGTACCATGAGTTGAAGCACGGCGTCATAAATCGTCCCATGCATGCACTCAGAGTGCAAATTCATTGTCTCCACATGGATACATGAATTCAGCCTAGAAACGATCAATTTGGCCAATGGGAAAAATTCATCATATACCTTACCTTAGAATGAGCATACATGACACCTTTTCACCAAGGTATGTGTACTTTGGATGAAATGATGTGTTGTTTCAGCCAATGGCTGTGACTATTCGACCAAAAAAGGGGTTCATGTACAAGAATGAATGGTCATAAGTGTACCATCATGACTTTAAGTGAAGACACATGACTCTTTGCCAAAGGATGTGTCCTTTAGCCAAGAGTCATGATGTTTCACCAAGAGAGAACTCTTGGAAGAGTCATGACTCTTCAAAGGCACCTTTTGGAGGCCTATAAAAGGGAATTTCGTAGTTCCTTTGAGTGAGTTTTTTCTATGGTAGAATACTACACTCTTCTCCCCATCTTTGGGCTAAAACACTCCCTTCTTTCAAGTCTTCATGCGTTGAAGCACTCTCCCATAAAATAGTTGTTAAGCTTATTAAGAGCATCGTGGGTGAACCATAAGGATTGCTACTTTCACAAGTTAGCAACTCTTTCAACCTTAGTGCATTGTGGCAAGATCAGTCTACTCCATCTATTCCAACCACGACGAGTTAGAGAAGAAGAAGAAGCCATAGTGGATCTCCATAGGGAGGCAGAACATCAAACATACAAGGAGTTATTCCACTGCATTTCAAGTTAGCATATCATCCTACCTTTCTTAGTGACATGCGTAGAATCTTGTATGCTTATGAAATCATGAGATTTCTTGTTTGAGTTATGATCTAAAATCAACAGAAGAAAGGCTAAAACAAAACATTCAATTTTGATTTGATACAAATTGTAGCTGCTCATTTAAAGACATTCTCGCAACATTTTAACTCCTTATTTTGATTAAGAGACACTAAAACTCACACTTAATGTAAATTATAACTACCCATTTAGTGAAAAATCCCACAACTTGTAACTCCTTATTAAATTAAGAGACACTAAAGCTCACACTTAACAAAAATAAAAGTCCTAATTTTTGCATGCTGAGTTCACAAAACAAATAACCTAAACCCAACTTACTAAAGTTCAAAATAACACAAAAAGTTCAAAATCATTTTTAATCTTCAACAAACTGGATTGATTCAAGAAATGAGGTTGGATCATTGTCTTTATGATTTGACCATGTTTGAATCATGTAAATAACTTTATGCTCTTCTTGCATTCGTAGAAAACTCATAGAATTTATGTGAGCTTGTTCCATCCTAATGTCTTGAAGTAAGCAAGTTAATGTTTCTTTCATCCTTTTAGCTTTAGATCTTGTCATTGGCTCGAAACAAATGATGAAGATCATTAGTTTAGCAACCATACATCCCAATAGTTGAAGAACAAAGATGCAAAATCACACGCTCCAAAATTGATGGAAAACTGGATCGTTCAAGTTTAAAAGTAAGAAACAAACTATCCCAATTACTCTATTAAGGAATGATGATAAAATAATAAGAACAATACTTTGAAGCCTCCAAAATGCCATAAAGTTAACAAGTTTGATAATTTAAATGAAAACATAGATTTTAGGTGTCGAATGCCACAAGCAAAGATAGTTTGACAAGTTCCAATGTTAATGCAAGAACTATGAAGAAAACTCCCACAAATAACTCAAAAGTTTGATATTCATCAAATTTATGTGTTTTACAACATAGAGGAAAGGCTAAAATAAAACATTCAATTTTGATTTAATACAAATTGTAACTGCTAATTTAAATACAACCTCGCAACTTGTAACTCTTTGTTCTTATTAAGGGACACTAAAACTCACAATTAATAAAAATTATAACTACCCATTTATTGATGGTCCTACAACTTGTAACTCCTTATTCTAATTAAGAGACACTAAAACTCACACTTAACAACAATAAATGTACTAATTTTTACATGCTGAACTCACAAAGATAATAACCTAAACCCAACTTACCAAAGTTCAAAATAACAAAAAAGTGCAAAATCATTTTTAATCTTCAGCAAACTATATTGATTCAAACAATGTGGTTGGATAATTGTCTTTATGATTTGAACATGTTTGAATCATGTTAATAATTTTAAGCTCTTCTTGCATTCATAGACTAGTGATAGAATTTATGCGGCTTGTTCCATCCAAATCTTGATGTAAGCAAGTTAATGCTTCTTTCATCCTTTTAAGCTTCAGATCTTGTTATTGGCTCAAACCAAATGATCAAAATCTTTAGTTTAGCAACCATACACCCCCAATAGCTAAAGAAAAAAGATACTTATGGAATGCAAAATCACACGCTCCAAAATTGTTGGAGAACCAGATCTTTTGAGATTGAAAGTAAGAAACAAACTATCCCAATTAATCTAATAAGGAATGATGATAAAATAATAAGAACAATACTTTGAATCCTCCAAAATGCCACAAACTTAACAAGTTTGATAATTTAAATGAAAAGGAAGATTTAAGGCATTGATAAATTCCAAAGTTAATGCAAGAACTTTTGTTTTAATGTCTCTGAATTATAATAAGGAGTTACAAGTTGTGGGATTGTAATTAGATGGGCAGTTATAATTTAAATTTAGTGCGAGTTTTAGTGTCTCTTAATAAGAATAATGAGTTACATGTTACGAGGTTGTCTTTAAAAGAGCAGTTACAATTCCTATTAAACCAAAATTGAATGATTTGTTTTAGACTTAATTAAAATAGAAGTCCTAATTTTTGAATGTTGAATTTATAAAGCAAATAGCCTAAACCCAACTTACTAAAGTTCAAAATAACACAAAAGTTCAAAATCATTTTGAATCTTCAACAAACTGGTGTGGTTGGATCATTGTCTTCATGATTTGAACATATTTGAATCACATAAATAATTTTAAGCTCTTTTTGCATTCATATGATACGGCAACAACCTAGAGTCAATGTCTAGATCACCTCCGTTTCAATGATTGTTCCCAATACCTAAATTCAATCAATCTAACACGACCCTTCAGCCCCCAAAAAAGTAAGGAATTGGTAACAAAGAATACAAAGATTGCAAGAATTGAATTAACGCTACAAGTTAGAACTTACTCGATAAGTTGAATCAATCCTTAATGTAAAACAAGCAAGAATCCAAATTCTTTCTTGAAGAAGACTTTCTAATGTTTATTCACGTCTAATATGAAGTTCACATATAAAGCAAGGGTTTAAATACCCTTGTACAATACAAACCCTAACAAAGATAACCTAAAAACCCTAAAGAAAGCCCAAAGCATCCAGAAAGGCTTTCTTGAAACAAATCTGCCCAAAACCAAATCCCAAACGGATTTGGGCTTCAAAACTAATTAAAATTGCTTGATCTTAGTCCAAATAGGATAAGGAAACAAGAAACATAGAAGACTAACTTAAGAGGGGCGAATTGGGTTTTTAAACTAGGCCCACATGCTTGGTTCCTTAAAATAAAACATGCACATGACTTTTTTAATGAAGCACATGCAACCTTAACCCAAATCAGCCTATGACAAAGTCCAAAAAAAGTCTACACGCCATTTACAAGATAAAATATGCCCAAATCCATTGATTAAACTTATGCTTGTGAAAATTGGCTAAGTGTTAGCCCTCTTGGTTGGATAACTCCATTGTGCACACACACTTAGGCATCTCCCTAAGCTCTTCCCCTAGCTTGATTAACAAAACTTCTTGAAGTTCTTAAAACAAAAGCATGTGCATAAATCTGAAATTGTGCCTTGAGCTTGTTGGAGCATAACCTTGTAATTGGACCCATTGGCATTCTCAAGTCTCCATTGTCTTGGTGAGTTTCATCAATTCATAGACCACTGATAGAATTTATGTGAGCTTGTTTCATCCTAATTGATGGAGATCAAGTATCACAAGTGGCTTTAGGCAGGATATAAAGATTGGGGCATGGACGTGCTGGAGAGCTTAGGTAGCAAGGAGAAACACTTAAACATGCTCAAAAAAGTGATATTAGGGAAAAAGATCCATTGGAGAATCTTGGAGGTCCAATGACAAGGTTGCGGGCTAAACGTGCTAAAGAGGCTCTTAATGTAACACATCACTACTATAGAGCATACGCCCGGACATCTAGAAGACATTCAAGAACATACCCTATGAAAATGACATGTTAGAGCAATTACCTCAACTTATTATGGCATCATGCAGAACATAAGTAGTCAAAAGATTAACTTTTCCTATTTCAATCACAAACATAACTTACACTATAGCATTACACTTCATAATACATATATTTACATTACCAAATGTCTGAAAGTTTACTGCTCTTTTTACAAAATGTTCTACATGAGATGAGAAAAGTAAATAAACACAATCTACTAGACTCCGCAGGCATTAGCTAACCAAACCTTTGAACCATTACTTGTTTCCAAAATGGATAATACTAGACTTCTACTAGTTTGCCTTAAGAGCTAAGTCTCCCTTGTATCTGAAAATCAACGTTGCAATTTTGATGAGTTTTGGGAATTCAGTGAGTAAACTATCTCGATGTGTTTACTCATATCAAACCACAAGGACAATTTATATTCCAATTCATAAGCAAATCACATTATCCACTATTGAATATTTTCAACAAGTACAACTTGTACATAATATTTTGCATCACTATTTGAGAACAATCCAATAATGATCCCAACATCCATATGATACATATCAAGTTGCATATGCAAATGCATATGTGACTCCATTCATTTTTACTTTGTTGTGACCGAGTGCCTATTTACTATCCCGTATCTATTGTGGATACTGGGCTCAAATCATTTATTGTCTCATACCTATGGTGGATACAAGACTCATTAATAATTGAGCTTGTGGCTTTTTGTGTATATTCCTAAGCTTTAAGCTCTTTTTCACACAGGTCACTTTGATCACAACTCCTTTATCTGATCATGCAATTCAAAATAATCCACTATTTATATACCATGTTTCATTACTTTTGATTCCTATGACCTTTTGTCACACGTATCAAATTCATCGAATCTAAGTTCGACAATTCACATCAATTGCTCACATATTGCATACTCCTTCTGGAATTTCACATTTAATTGTTCTCACATTCTTTAGCATATATATCAGATAGAAACACATATAATTGAGTTTACCCAATTTCCATATTCACATATAATTAGAAAGCACTCCTAATATAATCCCAAATATTGAACTCTTCGGACCATCAATGTCCAGAATTATCACAATCTATCAATAACAGTTCAATATATAAAGATTAATTGAAACAATTCGGTCATAATTTGTTGAGATTAACTCACAGTATGCTCCATAAAAGCTATTGCTTTGAGGATCCGACACTATTTGGATGTTGACAATCAACTTGTGTATAGTTAAGTAATTCACACATAATTTATAATAACTAATTTGTTCAATCATAAGAATATACAATCATGCACATGTATATATGTCATGTTCAATGCATACTCAATTTACCTTTCCTAGGTATGTATCCTTAATCAGAAGTCTTGACCATTCAAACATCATAGCTTGTACACATCTAGTTTGTAATTAGATTTATACCTTAAGTAAAATTAATTATTCTAAATTGGTATAGGACACCCAATACGAACTTGTCCTAGAGAACCTTCATCAAGATGAAACTATGGCCAAGAACAGCTAGAGTCAAGCACACATAGAAGCTCAAGAAACAAAATTAAAAAGATAGAAATAGAAAACAAAGAGAAAAGGGGTTAGAAGAATGTTGGTCAATGGAAAGAACCCTGAGAGAACTTATCTCTTAAAACCATAACAAGAATGATGGTCAATGGAAAGAACCCTAAGAGAACTTGTCTCTTAGAACTCTGACCTTGGGATGTCACAAAGGAAGACCACTCCTTTGATAAGTCAAGTATTCTTAAAGAATACAAAGAAAGCAAGAGAG
>JAOSBN010029458.1:0-10295 GCA_027563595.1 Erythroxylum suave
TCGTCCATTCCATCCACTTCATATAGCCTTCCATGCATTACAACCTTGAAAAGTCCTCTTGATTTTCAAAATTATAGCTCTTGTAGTGGAGAAGTAGGATTGTTACAAGCTTATGGCAGAGAATGGACTAAGCAGATTTTAGAGTGAAAATATACCTAACCACAAGTGAGATGAGAGCAAACACTTTACTTTGAATGAAATCTCTTTTAGCTCAATCTCTTGGATTAAACTCTTATAGTGTTTATTTTCTTTGCACTCTTTCACTCTACTTTGGTTGATCTTTGAGAAAGTGATTTTTGCCAATTTCCCATTATTGTTTTAGGCATGGTAAGAATTTTTTGTTTACACTTATGTCTCTTTGACTTTTATAAACTTTTTCCAGGAGTAAAAAGGTCTAAGTATGGGGGAATTTGATTGAGCTTAGGTTTATTATCTAAATTGGCAACACTTTTATGGCCTTTACTATGCTTTCTGATTCCTAATTCTTGATTTTGTGCTTAAATTAATTCTTAAGTGTGCACTTTTATTTTATGCAATTTGATAGTAAAAATTGTCGTAATTGGTATTAATTACATGTCTTAAGTTTTCTAAGAATAATTGATACTGCAAATTGCTATTTTTGATTTTAGGATCCTCAAGGAGAAGGGAGTCAATGTGCTGAATTGAACTCAATAAGAGATCATAGCCTCGGGAAAAGCTCGTCCTGGTGAGCCTATCTATCGCTGTGGCAAAGAACGAAGAATAGGACAAACTTGCAGGGAAAGCTTGCTGCAGAGAAAATTAATTCCCACGCTGCGGGGAAGGATCCAGGAAAGACACAATGCTGCAGCGATCCTACCTGTCGCTGCAGTGAAACATCAAAAACTCGACCATATTTGGAAAATCTCTCACTATTCCGATCCGACCCGCCACCCTACATTTAAAAACATGCCAAATTTGGTTATTAGATATACAGAGGAGAGGAGACAGAACCCATTTGGGGAGCCCACACAGCCACTTCATTTATTTTTCACTCTCAACCTTCATCCATCACCGATTATCTTTACTTCTCATCGTCACTCTCATCTGGTTGTTGCCACAATGGATGTTGCCGGAGTGTGTACATTAGTGAGTGCTCCTAAAGTGATGCTAGGCTAAACACTATTCCTCTTGAAGATGTAGCAATGACTTGAGTTCAATGGGCTTCAAAGGGAAGTTGTTTTACATTGCCATATTTGATTACATTGTTATAAACTCTTGAGTTAGGATTTATGCCTTGTAATTAGATTTTCTTGATTAGAGTTTAATCAAGAGTTGAACAATGTACTGTGTTATGGACTTGTTTATGTAGAACTTGGATGCTCAATATATGAAGTCTCATATATGTCTTTTTGGTGATTGTGTTAATGCTCTTTTATCTACCTAGTTATGTTTGATATTGAGATTATGCTTGATCCAAATTGACCACTTGCATTAACTTGTCCATTACGCACACTGAGATGCATTCAAGAAGGTTTTAAGAAATGGAGTCCATTGATTAAAACCCTGGACTTAAAGAGTTCTTTAAGGTTTATCATTCGAAAACTTATTGAAATCCGCTCCTAAAGATTTGTTTAGAACCATGATAGACAAAGCTCATTTTCAAGAGGATTCTATCACATTTGATTATTGTTTAAGTTTTCACTTTTCATTTCCCTATAATCCAAAAATACGTTTTACACACTTTTCTTTTATTTAGTTCAAGTCATTTAGTTTAATCAAAACAATCCAAAATCTCACCCTTAATTAATTTAATTTGCATTTCCTAACAATTAGGCTAGCTTAGATCATTTGCTCTAGTTCTAATTAAGTGAGATGACCTGAGGTCGCACTCTATATTGTAATCCTTGGAATTAAATTCCTTTTCATTCGGTTTCTAAGCAAGTAATTCAAAGACTCAATCACAAGGCCGATCAGTGCCTAATGAGGAGTTAGAACCACTACCCACCCACCTGAAGCATGCATATTTAGGATATAAATTGACCCTACTAGTCATCATTTTAGCATTGTTGACTTCTAAACAATAGAATAAATTGGTTCAAATGTTAAGTGAGCATAAGAAGGCTATTGAATGGACAATTGCAGATTTTTGAGGAACAATCCCTTCTATATGCACACGTAATATTTTGTTGGAGGAGGATGCCATATCTGCTAGGTAAACTCAATGTAGGTTGAATCCTCTGATGATGGAAGTAGTAAACAATGAAATGTTGAAGCTTCTTGATATTCGGGGTCATTTACATAATCTATGATAATAAATTGGCTAAGTCTAGTTCAAGTGATTATAAAAAAACTCTAGAATCATAATAGTGACCAATTAGGAAGGTGAGTTGGTTCCCACTGTGTGCAAATCAGGATGTGAGTATGCATTACTATAGGAAATTGAATGTGAAAACTCAAGAAGATCATTTCCTCCTCCTCTTTACTGATCAAATGCTTGAAAATTTAGCTAAATATAAGTATTACTACTTTTTAGATGGCTTTTCAAGTTATCTTTAGATCTTGATTGCACTAGAGGATCAAGAAAAGGCTACCTTTTCATGCCCATTTGCTACATTTGCTTACCAAAAGATGCCATTCAGATTATGTAATGCACCTATCACCTTCCAAAGATCTATAGTAAGTATATTCTCTAAGAAAGTTAAGAAAATCATAGAGGTAATCATGGATTACTTTAGAGTTTATAGTTCTTTTGATGAATGCTTAGAAAATCCTACTTTTATCTTAGAAATGTATATTGAATCCAATCTTTTACTTAGTTGGGAAAAATGTAACTTTTATAGTAGATCAAGGTATAGTTTTAGGGGTTTTTAGTATCTGCCAGGGGTAGAAGTAGATAAGTCTAAAACTGATCACATTTTTGCCTTACCTTACCCCTCAAATATTTAGGAAGTTTGTTCTTTTCTTGGCCATATAGGTTTTTACCTTAGATTCGTTAAGGTCTTCTCAAAGTTAGCGTTACATTTGTGCCATATGTAGTAATAAGATGTTTTTTTTAGTTTGATGAAAAGTGTAAGCAGGATTATAACAAAACTGAGGAGCTCTTAATGTGCCCACCAGTGATTTAACCTCTAAATCAAAAACTCCCCTTCGAGATCATATGTGATGCAAGTTATTCTTCAATGGGGGCAGTTTTAAAACAAAGAGTGGACAAAGCTTTGCATGCCATCTATTAAGCTTTAAAGACTTTGAGTTTAACTTAATTAAATTATTCTACAAATGAAAAAGAAATTATTTATGGTTTTTGCTTTAGAAAAATTTCGATCATATTTGCTAGGCAATAAGGTTATTGTTTATTTTGATAATGCAACATTAAGGTACTTATTCATGAAGAAAGAAGAAAAGATGAGGTTGATTAGATGGATTCTCCTCCTTTAAGAGTTTAACTTAGAGGTAAGAGATAAGAAGCGGTCAGAAAACATAGTTGCTGATCATACTAGTCGTTTAGTTAGAAAGACTGAGAGGAACATTTCCAGATGAATAGTTGTTTTCTACTTATTTGAAACCTCTATGGAACAAATTACCTGTTGGTTGTTTAAAGGCACAAAGAGATAAATTGAAGAATGAGGTTAGGTACTATATGTGGGATGATTTGTATCTATAGAGGCACTGTGCAAATCAAGTCATAAAAAGGTGTGTGCCTGAGAGTGAGACACAATCGATCTTAGCCTTTTGCCATTTTAATTTTTATTAATGACACTTTGGGGTGAAGAGAACTACCCGTAAAGGTTTAAAGAGTGGTTTTTACTTGCCCTCATTGTCGAAGGATGCATATATCTTCTACAGATCATATGACAAGTGCCAACAGATAGGTAACTTATCCTATAAAAATCAAATGCCACAAACTCCCATTCTTTTTTGTAAAATTTTTTATGTTTATCGTATTGATTTTATGAGATTTTTTCTCTATCTTTTATGGATTTTAATTATATATTACTCATAGTTGATTATGTCTCCAAGTAGGTATAAGTTAAAGCTACTAACACTAATGATGCTAAATTTCTTGTAGCTACCGTCAAATCTAACATTTTTTCTAGGTTCGAGGTGCCAAAGGAAATCATATGCAACAGGGGAACCCATTTCCATAATAGGGTGATGGAAACGTTGTTCAAGAAATATTGCATCATGTACAACATTTCCTCTTCCTACCATGCCCAGGCTAGTGGCCAAGCTGAGGTGTCCAACTGAGAAATTAAGTCAATCCTCAAGAAACCAATTCAGCTTAATAGAAAGGATTAGATTGTGAGGCTAGAAGATGCATTATGGGCTTATAGGACGACTTATAAGATGCCAATCAGGATGCATCCACATAAACTGGTTTTTAGGGAGCTATTTCATATTCTAGTGGAGCAGCAACATAAGACATATTGGGCCATAAAGCGGTACAATATTAATTTTGATGACTCGTGAGTATATCGAAGATTACAATTGCAAGAGCTAAAGGATATGTGAAATGACTCTTATCAGGATGCAATGATATATAAGAAAAGACCAAGGCTTTTCATGACAAGATGATCTCAGGTAAAAGCTTTATTGTAGGTCAAAATGTGCTTCTCTATCACTTTCAGACTCAATTATTTCCATGTAAGTAGCATTCTTATTGGGTTGGTCCATTTATGGTGTCTTATGCTTTTTCTTTTAGAGCAATAGAGATACAAAGTTTGAAAGTAGAAAAAATTTCAAAATGAATGATCATTGCCTGAAGTCATACTATGAAGCCTTCCAAATAGAGAATGTGGAAGTGGTGATGCTTGAAGAAAAAAATAGCATCACTTAAAGAGGGCAACAAGGATTCGGCCAATGACATGAAACAAAGACACTACTGGGGGGGCAACCCAAGGGTAGTTTGTTCCTTTTCATTTACATTCTCATATTTTTTGTTTCTGTTAAATGCTTAATTTCTTACATTTGATCGTACATTAGGGATAATGTAAGTTTTAAATGTGGGGGTGGGGATCTTAGTTTTTATGCATTTTTAAAGATATTTTGTTGCTTATGTGTTTTTCTTACATGTTTTTAAAAATCAATCAATCAAACAAATAATTTCTTTTTTTCTATTGCTTTTGGGAATATATAATCACAATTAAAGAGCGAATTAACTAAAATATTCATAGTAACTTGAGCAAATACTTTTAGTCTTGTGATTGGGCAATATACATTATCTTTACAAGAGTAATGACTAGCACGTAGACATAAGCCAGTCATATTTTAAGCCTTTATAAACTAACACATCCATATAAGTCTTATTATCTTTTATTTATATGGACCTTTATGACATGTATATCCTGACTTTGCTTTTAATTTCTATTTGAGACCTTTTTTTTATCATATGCATTAACATGAAAATGAGAAAGGAATTCTTTGTTTTATAAGCTACATTAGCCAAATAGCCTACCTATTGATATTATTTTTCCTTTTAATAGGCCTCTTGAGCTTTATTTACCCTTTCTTTTTGTGTTAACCATATTACATGCTTTTAACCTAACTAAAAGTCCTACCAAAGCCTTAAATCTAATGGAGCATTTTATTATTGATGATTATAGATGCACAAAAGTATAAGTGTTGGGGATGTGCATATATTTAAGTTGGTTATAATTTATGGAATGCCATTTAATGTATTACTAACGAATTCCAATGTTGATGTACCTTCTTTCAAAATTTATATTTAAAAAGAGACAAAAGTAAAAATTGTATTTAAATAAAATTATTAAGGAGGAAATTCATTTGTTTTGCAAAGTTATTCACGATTAGTTTTTCCTCCTAAAGTAGTATGGAATGGGTGATTTGATTGAAAGTAAATGAGTGAGATGTCTTTTTGAACGATCACTCCTGATGGCTACAATTTGTAGTTTATCTTCAAATTTTGTGAGTGATTCCTTTTAATTCTTTATGCTTCGTGAGGATTGCAGGGTGAGCGCTTGTATATGATCTATGAAACATAGTTTTTACATCATTTGTTTATTTTTAGTGAATGTTAATTTTTACGCCTGATGTTACATTAAGTGTTTTTCTTGATTCACTAGATTTGATGACTTTCGCACTAGACTATCCAAATGCATCTCACTTAAATACATTTTGTGAGATATAAAGGTAGACTTTCACAAAATTTCGCACTAGACTATCACAAAATTTCAAATTTTCACAATATAAAGGTAGACGTTCACAAAATTTCGCACTAGACAATCCAAATATAAATATATCTTATTCTTAAACACATTTTGTGAAAGTCTACCTTTATATTGCTTAGTTTATGAGGGTAATTATTGATAATTAATCATGAGTAGAGGCATTTAATGTTTAGTTCTTGTCATGATTTTGAAATTTATTCCTCTTTTCTTATGACTATTTATTCTTAGGAAATATATTTTGTTTTGCCTGAGGATGGTTAAAAGATAAATGTGGGGTAACTTGATGTGTGCATCATTGTTTATATATTCACTCTATAATACTTAGCGATTAATATTATGAAATGTTTAAGATACTTATTTTGGTTCATATTTGGTTTTAGGTAAAGCACATTCCTTGACCCGTCCTCTTGATGTCCTTTCATATGTCTTTTTAGAACAAGAAGGAGATGGATTAGAGTGAAGATAAGATAAGAAAATGCAAGAAACTGAAGATTTTAGCATGACTTGTAAGATACATAGCCATGTATCCACTTACATCTTTGTGTAAAAACACTAAAATGGCATTATTTTGATGCACTATTGGAGATGTGGTCATGGATCTTCACATAAAACCTAGTTTTTATTATAAATAGACATATGACCAAAGAAAGCATGAATCATTTTTGAAACACAAAAGGAGATAGAACTCTAACTTCTTTGAGATCCATGGAGGGCTAATCCTTCTCCTTCCAATTTATAAGGGAAATCAAAGCCGAAGATCATAGTTGAGCATCTCTTCAGTGTGTATTGTTGACTCTATTCCTATTTGGAAATTTTTTAATGATATTCTTTACTTAGTGATTTAGGTATTTGTGTAAGAATGATTTGAATGCTTTCATTGAATTGTTTTTATATAAGCCCTTTGCCAGAATCTTTAATACAATACATAATAGATATATTTTTGATTCATTTGTGGTAAATTAATGGTTTTAAATCATTAGGGATAATATAATATAGGTTAAATAACCTAAGCTTGTATAGTTATTGTCTAGATTAATCTATTTTCCTAGTTTGTAATGCCATTATCTAACTAAATTTAGAGAACCTATTCTAGGTTGTTCAATAGCTCGATTTACTTAAAGAGATTATTTTGATTAAATAAGATTTAAGGGAAATGTAAGGTTAACAAAGCGTATTGTTAGCCTGTGATTAATAGTTTCTAAGAGAAGTGTGAATATAAGACAATGAAATATATTTATTTATGTGTAGGCTGAGATTGAACCAAGAAACGGATTCTGAACGCGTTCAACAATTTTATCAATCTTTAATTGTTTGATTTAATTTGCTTTCTTTATTTTAATTTTACTTTGTTTTCTTAATTACATCTAAACCGCCTCCCTTTTATTTCTTGAAAATTAACTCTTTTCATTTCAAAATCTACATATAGGTTCTTTATGGATATAATGCTTGCCACCATTATAAATTTAGTTATGCAAAGTGGGGTTTTCATTTTTGGTGTATTCCACACGCATCAAGATTTTCGTTACATGTGTTGAAAGGAGCAAAAATCAACAAAATCAACATAACCAAATTAAGATCTTTCAGCTATACATGATATGATATAAAGAAAATAATTTACACAAGAACAAAGTGGTAGAAATATACTGACTCCTTGCTACAGCTTTGACTCCTCGCTTTTGTATCCTCTCCTTTGTCATGTGTCCTCTCCTTGTTATTGTATCCCGACCAATCTGATCTACCACTTGTTCTTTTTGGATAACTTGGTTAACAAGATCCTTTAGTGAGAAAGGAGAAGAAATATTTTGAGGAGTTTTTCTTAGACAAAAGAAGCCAAAAATGAGACTGTTCTTATTCAAGTTTTGGTTATGGATGCATGAACGGAGAGAGTGAGTTCAAAAAACAAAATGCAAGAACCCTTCTTCCTCTCCTTGTTAATTTTGGTTATCATGAAAGAAAGATGTGATGTGCATCCATTCATCACTTCATTCTTTAATCAACCATAAAGAAGCCAATAAATGAGACGCTTCTCATTTGTTTAAGATGGAAATGAATGCTAAAAGGTTACTTTACATGCTATCATTAAAAGGCAACCATTAAACTATTTAATGATAAGATCATTATTGCATTTAATGATGATAAAGCACGATGAAAATCATCTTTAGTTTAGCAATTCAAAGCTAAATGTGCAGTTGCACATTTAGGTATTAAAAATTGAAATATGGCCTCCTTTCTTTAATAACTTTGTTCTAATTTAATTAATCAAATCAAACCAAAGTTAAGCCGAATATTAAATGTTCATTTGGGCTTCTAATTAAAGTAAGCACAACATTCAATCTTAAGTTTTAAAACCTCTATTTATATTTCTTACTCTGCTTGATAACCTTCTAAGAAGCCAAATGGGGAATCTAATTGGACTTATATAATTCAAGCTTCAATAAGCCTGAAATTAATTTAATCTCGTTATAATTAATTCCAGCTTATTTACCAAATTTCATTCCACTAAAGAAAATTGGTTGAACTCTTGAATTACTAAGTATTATGAGAGCACATGTTTCAAATTAGATGTCCAATTGTAAACTTTATTATGAATCATATTATATCCATCCACTCAATAAAGGGTAAAATAACCGTTTTACCCTTATGTTGGTTTTTCCTACTAAGTCTCCCATTTTACTCAATATGGTGATTAACATATAAGATCTCACCTTGGTGCTAAGACTTGATAGGTAGCTAGTCCATCAAACTAGTGGCACTAGTTTAACCACCAAACTCTGTAAAAAATCTAAAAGTGATGATATCACTATAAACTCTTTATTTGAGTGAATGTTCCCTGATACAAGTTTCAATTAATAATTCCAGCATGCAAACACTAGATTGATACTCTGTACAAATCCATTCCGATCATATCAAGAATTATAATGAAACATATATGAGTTCACTACTAATCAAGATTATGGTTTGTAATAATAGAATACTAAGGTTTAAAATATAATCAAATGATCAACTTAATTATTCAACTGTGAATCAACTAATTTAGATTTTAATAATATAAATGCTTCCCATACATCTCAATGTGTATGTATATTAATTACAAAAGAATCTTGGTACCTTCTTACTAGATATATATAATGCTCATACAAATAAAACCAAATTCTTTTGTTTTATTAATAATAAATATTTTTCATTACAAAAGTAACTGGATGAAAATTAAGTTATATGTAAATACCCTTGCTTTCCAGGGCACTATATTTGCATAACTTCGACAATATGACCATATAAAGGCGGATAAGGTCATATCCTTTATTTTATTGCTTTCAGAAACTATGTTCTTACTTTTTCTTTTTTAACGATTGAAGTGTTTGGCAGACATGGTTATGCGGATGGCCATGTGGATGACCATGTACACTCCAAAAATCCTAATTTTTAAGCTATAATAGGGGAAAATTAAGAGAACAAGGGTAAAAATGGATAGATGTTTAAAGCAAGCTCAGAAAAAACACAAATTGATGGCATAGGATGATAAAATGACAAATAAGAAGCAAGGAGACATATATGGAGTGGATTACCATCAACATAAAGTTGATTTCATAAAGATTAAAGGAGATTTCATCATGTTTCCTTTGATTTTATTGTTTTCATTTATTTTTAATATTATGTCTTCTATAATTAGTAACTAAACCTTTATTGGTACATAGATTAGATAAACCCCAAGATAGACCATATTTTATTCATTCCTCAGTTTCATTGATATTCAATTGTGTGTTCTTAATTATTCTCAAATTAATATTGCTAGCGTATTGATTTATGTATGATTTCATGTTAGTGAGATTTAGAAATTCAACGCATAAATAGTTCTAGCATAATTGAAAGGATTTACATGCATACCTAAAATTAGGACAACATAAATCTTCTAGAATAAGATCAAAACTAATAGAGAAATTAACAAATCAATTAAAGAAATCTCAAATGTTTTAACTAGAAAAAGATTTCAATTAATCAATTCAGTATTAGATGCTAAAAGTCTAGAGAAAGATATTAGCATAATTGAGGAATTTCCATTGTCCAATAAACTATAGGTATTATTGCATAAAAAGTCTTAGGGGATATTTGAAGTCTAGGTACCACTATCTTCTTTGATTGTTTCTTCAT
>JAOSBN010029478.1:0-16473 GCA_027563595.1 Erythroxylum suave
CTACCCACCAAGGAAGAGATGAAAGCCAAAGACTATTGCAAATATCACAACGCATGGACTCATTCCACCAACATGTGATGGGCCTTTAGGAACGTGATTCAGGATTGCATCAATAGAAAAATCCTCAAGTTTCTAGAGGAGGCAATGCTCATCGATAAGAACCCATTCCCTATGGGGTCAGTGAATGCAGTCAATATTGACTTGACAAGCTGGCTTAACCAAAGGAAGAAGGAAAGACACATGAATCAGGTGTGGAGGCCTAAAAAGTCAGGCACTTGGAGAAGGGAAGACGACCTCACCGTTGCGTCTAAAGGAAGAATCAGTGCACTGGAAAGGCTCAATAGATGGATCACCGGAACGAACAGCGAAGCTGGTGACCAGTCAACCGCCCGTAATGGTAGTCACCCCAGATTTGTCAAGCCAATGCCCAGAACAACTGAAGAGTGGATTCGGGTGGAGAGCAGAAAAAGGAACAAGAAGGAAATATCTGTTGTTGCATAGAAAAACGCTAGAGCAAGGAAAAGAAGGTGGCAGCGCAAGCAGTTGGCTGAGAGGTTGTTCCGAGAGAAAGAAGAACTGGAGGCAAGACTTCAGGAGCAGACCATGGCTCACTTAGCAGAGAAACAAGAGATACTCGTAAAAGGGAAGGAGTTAGTCAACATGACTAAGCAAATGGTTGAGCGCGGTAATGGTGAGGTTTAAAAGAATAAGTTCAGAAGAAAGGCGACCGAAGACAATGTCATTGAGGACCAGGAAGACGGTTACTTCAACGTTGGTGAAGTCCCCGTATATTACCTGGGAATCACGTCAGTGTTATTACCAGCATTTTTTGTCAGGTCGATCTTGATAACGAGACGAAAGATGAGCCTAGGGAAATCGAGAAGTTGCGGGCTGCGGAAGAAGAATGATGTCCAGCAGAGAAATCCTCAAAAGAAACGCAGGACACCGAGGAGAACAAAGTGTTGATGTTTGAAAGACCGCTGACTATAAATCACACCAAACCACTTTACATACAAGCCCGCGTCAATAGAAAACCACTGAACAGGGTCCTGGTGGACAATGGAGTGGCTGTGAATGTGGTTCTCCTAAAAGTGCTGTTAAGACTGAGGAAGAGGGAAGAAGACATCATCGCTACAGGCCTGGTAGTGACTATGGTGACTAGGGACGTAGCGAGGACCTTGGGAGTAGTTTCACTACAAATCACCGTTGGGAGCAAGACAAGCGTGTCTGCCTTCTTCGTGATCAATACCAATGTGAGTTACAAGTTGCTTCTTGGCAGGAATTGGATCCATGCAAACATGTGTGTACCATCCTCTCTTCACCAATTCTTATTATTCTGGAATGGTGACAACGTGGTTAAGGCGGATAGTAATCCCTTCAGTACCGAAGTCAACGTGGTGGACACTTGCTATTACCGCGGAAACGTTACACCAATTACCTTTGAAGGATCTGACAAAGAGGGCAGACCTACGTTGATGAAGTTTGCCAAAGATAAGCATTTGCTACTCCAAACAAATGGTGTTAATGAAAAAGACAAAAGCATCATGCCTCACAGGCCGATGAAAGGAGACGCTGGCCAGGTAGGCCAATGATAGTCCAAGGAAGTAAAGATGGGTGGCTAGTGGCTGCAAGTGTCACCCGGGAAACAATTTTGCAGCATAACATGAGACAAGTGGTGATCAACTATGAGATTGAGATGTTTGGGACAGAGTTGGTGTATAAAGTAGAGATCCCAGAAATAATAAGAGATGAAATAAGTTTGGAGGAGCTACAAGTCGCGCCACCCAAAATGAAAGATGAGAGACTTCAAATAAAGGACCACCATAAGGCTTATATTCATAAGCCTAATGGTGCAGGGGGCATTTGTTTACACCTAAAAATGGGTTCGGCCCATTTTTACTGTTTTGGGACGAAAACCCGAAGCCAAAAGAAAAGCCTATAATTCGAAGTCCAACAGAAAGCCACTGACCCTGCCCATTAGATTTCAGTGTCCAGCAAAGAAGGGAGTAGTAGAATTTGAGTTGGAGTGGGAGTCTTGAAATCCATGATAATGAGGAGATAAGGATAAGGTTTAATCCAAATATTATCTATATCCAACAAGATAAGGTTTTATCCAAATTTTATCTTTATCTAGCAAGATAGAATTTTATCAAGATTACAAGTTTAATTGCAGTGGGACACTAAATTCAAAATCTAGACACTGGCCTTTACCCATTAAAATTCGGTGACCAACAGAGGAAGAGGTGATAGAGTTTGATTTGGAATAGAAGATTGGAAGTCCAAATTGAAAGAATGGATAAGAGGATAAGGTGATGGACACCAGCCAACCTAATCTTCGTTGGATAAGATGAGGATCATTTTGAATTTGATGGTGATCTAGTGGGATAAGTTTTATCATGATTTCAAATTTGAATTGAGACACTCATCATCGGTAGCTATAAATAGGGGCTTTGAAGAAGAAAGAAAGATCCCACTCTTGACAAATCAAAGCCTGGCACTCCAGCAGATTTCGCACTTTTTAGATTGTTTCTTTACTTTCAGCAAATCCTTTTATTTTCCTAGCCTATCCTCTTCTTTCCAATTGTTTCTAGCCTTTTTTTCAATTTTTAATCATTGCGTGTTTGCTGATTTGTTTATCATTGAAGCAAAGTACCTTCTGTTAGGTTCTTGTCCCTTTCCTAGCAAAACACAGTCATTTAATTTTAGTCAGATTACGAGGCACACCTTTTTGTTATTTTTCTTTAGTTTGGAAACACTTTAATTTCCTGGCATGCTCGCAAACCACAACAAAGGGCTACGTGTTGTCCTTTAGCAAAAAAAAGGCCAAACAGCTATGTTTGAATTTTCTTCAGATATTCGCTCCCCAACCTTCTTCTTGATGGATTCCTTTAATGTGAGCTTCATTTGTAGTTGTTACGTGAATTCATCAACCTTGTTTACTTTAATCTCCTTTAAATTCCTCGCTGCCCTCTTTATATATAACTCCCGCTAAGTTGAAATAGGGAATGGAAATATATGTCGAGTTGCCTTAAATGACTCGATCATGAGTTCACTTGGAAGGTCCTATTTAATTACTTGACTTGGAAGGTCCTATTTAATTACTTGACCTTCTCCTTTCTCTCCTTCTTCCTTCACCTGATCATGTTCTTTATCCTGGGTTTGACTAATAACCTGATCCATTCCTTTAGGTCAGACTTGGTATTATTTAGAAGAGTTCGTACATTCTGAGTAGACATTGGTTCTACTAGTTGGCCTACTTGGACTTCCAAATAATGTATTAACGAGGCATGGTTCTTCGTTACTTGCTCTAATTTGCTTTTGAGTCTCTTATGTGCATCCTCCATGCCTCCAATGTTATCCAACTTCAATTCCATTGAGCTTCCTTTATCTTGTTGGAAGCCCAATTATCCTTGTGGCTTAAACTGTCCTCTAACATTATTTGTCCAGGAGAAGTTAGGGTGGTTCTTCCATACAAGGTTGTAGATGTTGGAGTAGGGATTGTTACCCTCTCCTCATCCATATTGCGCTTCCAATAGTTTACTTGCTCTTGATTGTCTTCCCTCATCAAATAACAATCCTCGGTATCATAATCTGTCTGTCTACAAAGCTCACATTTTAATTGTACAACGTTTACTAGAGTTGAGGACAACATCTTTATGTTGTTAATTTATTGTGTCAGGTTGTCGATCTTCGCTTGCATATCAATCATTTGATCGACTGCGTCGATTTATCTAAAAATTTGTTTCGTGTAACTTGGTAAGGAACTTTTTTGCTCTCTAAAGGTAGCAGGTTGCCTACCTCACTCATTTGTCCACAAGCACTTGTTGCTTGCCATCTCCTCAATCAATTCTTCTACTTCATCCACTATCTTACGCATTAGTGATCTTCTTAAAGTTGCATCAATCGTGCCTCTTGTCTATGGGTTCACTCTATTGTAGAATGTTTCCAACAGGAATTCCTTTCGTAAGTTATAGTGTGGGCACTTCTGTCGTAAATCCTTGTATCTCTCCCACGCTTCATATATTGATTCCTAGTCACCTTGCTAGAAATTGGTGTTTTCCTTGATGATCTTGATGGTCTTAGTTAATGGGAAATATTTATCCAAGAAGGCACGAACTAGCTGATCCCACGTCATGATGTTGGCTGGGCTTAGGGAATGGTACCAAGCCTTCTCACCATCTCTAAAGGTAAAAGAGAACAGCCAAATTCTCACTGCATCTTCAGAAATCTGATGATACTGGAAAGTATCACATATTTCGAGGAAGTTTATTATATGTGCATTTGGGTCCTCATTCGCTAATCCATAGAATTGCACATTCTATTGAAGCATATTTAAAAGGGCTCGTTTAATCTCGAGCGAGGTGTTTGAACAGGCTACCAAGCTACTACTTTGTTTGATGCGATGAACCCTGGCCTCATAAAGTCTATCAGGTTCCATTTTTGTCGACCTTGGTTTGCTCCTTGGTCCATATTCTGTTGAAACTCTGGACCATTGTCGATTTCTCAATCTCTTCTTCTTCCTCTTGCCAAGCTTTCCTTATCATTCTATTTGAGTGATATCTAAGTCTAAAGATTTCTGCGCAACTCGAAACTCTTGTGACTTTTGTGTTCATGCAAAAGCATGATTTCTGAGATATAAAATAAAGAACGAAAATGAAAATTAAAAACTAAGCTAAACACCATAAACTATGGAACTAAATTAATTGCCTTCTCGAAAGCAACACTAAAAACTTGATCTTAGATTTCAGTATGATAAACTGTTAATATTTTAAACCTTGATATTTCTACAAGTGCACAGGTTGTTTGCATAGTATCTAAGGTGTTGATCCCATGAGGAGGAATAATCTAATCCTAAAATCTAAGGTTTAACTCAAAATCGCAAGAATTCACAATAAACAAACTAAGACAGAAAATTATTGAATCAAACAATCAAATTCAAGAATTAAATTCGTAATAATAAATAAGATAGAAATTTCCCAACCAAATCAAGAATCAACCTAGGAACTGCCAATTGAGAGAAAAGGAAATTTTAATTCGATTTTAATAAAAACCTAATTGATTATGAAATTATTGAATTATTGGGTCTAGATGATCCTAGGGTGGATTACTCTTTCTTAAGTTATAATTTTTAATCCTAATTAATAAACCCTAATTAGATTATGAGAATCACAACCTCTTGATTCACAATTTAACCAAAACCTAAATTAGCTTTAAATTTGTCAAATAACCTACCAAAAACCTATGCACGATCTGCCATTACACAATTTTAGTTGTTTGGTTCAATTCTTAATCTATTAAACTACCTAACTCTCGTTAGTGTAATTTAATGATTTTCACTCGGTTCATCTTCTCAGTTTGTTACCAAATTATGAAATGCAGAATTTGAATGACAAATAATTCAATAAAAATGCAATAAATTAAATTTCATTAATATCAAAGACAAAATTTCCGAAGGTGAGTTTAGATAAGTACTCAACATTCAACGAATCTATCATCTATAGCTATCTCAAATTCTCTACAACCATAAAGAACAAAATAAAACCAGAAATAGATTTGGAATGAAATGAAAATGGAGGCAGTGACAGCGGGAAACCTCTTACTCCGGGAAGTACTTCGCTTCAAGCTTCTTCTCCGTGTCTCTCTTCCTTCGCTTCTTTCTTAATCTCTCGATAAGTTCTCTAGGGTTTCGGGATATGGCTGATGCAAAAGCTCCCATCTTTTGTTCTTTATGTTCTTTAAATACCTTGGCAGCCTTAAGGTTCCTTTGGAGCCAAAACGACTTTAAAAGCTTCTCAAAACTTGACATTTTCACTTGTTTTCGTATTTACCCGATGTAGCCCACAATCATGGCCTTGCCTGCCATGATCGTGGCTAGCGCCTAACCCTTTTTGTCGTAAGCATAGCTCAAATGCCATGATCGTAGATGGTAACAGACCTTTATGTCACGATCGTGGCCCAATTGCCATAATTGTGGCCTAGGGCATAGTGACTCATATGTCTCTGTCACGATCATGGCTTATTGTGCCACAATCGTGGGCCGTGGTTTCGGTTTGAAAGTCTCTGAAACTTCTCTGATCTTTGACGTTAACCCTGAAACACTAGCAAACACATCAAGGACCTAGAAAACATAATATTTATGCTTAAAGACTTATACTAACCCATAAAAACACTTAAACATATGAACTAACACAATTTAAACCTAAATACACACTAAACAATCAAATTAACACTTAATACATAACAAATTAAATCGTAAAACATGATACAAATCACAGTTATCACTCCAACAGCTTGCAAATTATCCCAACTTCTTATGCCACAATTGACATATCATCAATATACAAAAGGAGAATAATGAAGTTTCCATAACTTCTTGAAATAGACACAAGTATTGATGAAAGTTCATTTATAATCATTTCTTGTCATAAGTGAATCAAACTTCTAGTACCAATATTGTTGTGCTTACTTCAGCCCCTACAAGCTCTTTTTCAACTTGCAAACTAAATTCTCTATGCCTTGTATTTTAAATACTTTTGGTTGCTCCATATATATCTTCTCTTCCAAATCTCCATTCAAGAAGGAGGTTTTCACATTTAATTATTCAAGTTCAAAATCTAAGTTGGCAATTAGACTCAACATGGTTTGAATGAAATCATCTTAAACACTAATGAAAAAACTTTATCAAATTCAATACCTTTCTTTCCACTAAATCCCTTTACAACTATTCTTGTCTTATGTTTCACCAGATCGTCACCACCTTTCTTTATGTTGTATACTAATTTATTCTTTTATGTGTTCTAGGCCTTTAGAAGTTTCATCCGCTTATAAGTTTCATTTTTCTAAAAGTAATTCATTTTCTCCTATATAATTGTGAAATAAAGATCTTTATCTTCATGTAACTCTACCTTTTACACATTTTCAGGCTTCCCCTCAACAATAACTAGAAGATATTATGTACTCGGATATCTTGTAGAAGAGTTTTTCTCTCTAATTGACCTTTAAAGTTGAATATCCTTCACCACTGTATCAACCTCATTTATACCATCTTTTGGATGTGGCTCACATAGCTAATCGTTATTAGGTTGTACCTAATCACTAACACCATTTCCCTTCTCATATGCTTCATCTCCTTCACCTATAAACTGATTAACAGAGGTCAAAATAGGGGAAACATCTATGACATCATAGGATGAACTACTAAGAGTAGTCTGAACTTTTTTAATAAGCTTTGCACTTATCTCATGCTCATGGATTTCAATTTCCTACTTATGCTAACTTTTTGCTTTCCTGAGTCATAGAATCTAAAGCTAAATTGTTCATCACCATACCGAACAAATATGTAAGGAGCCATTTTCGAGATAAGATTCAGTCTTTACTCTCTGGGTACATGCTTAAACACCTGAACACCCTCAAATGTGAATAAAAGGGGTCTTTCTTTGCCCATATTCTCTCTTAAACATCAAGGCCTAAGGGGACTAATGGTGTTTGGTTAATAAAGTGAACACTCATTTTAACTATTTCATCCTAAAACATATTTGGCAGCTTAGACATTCTGAGTATGCATCAAATGTTCTTTACAATTGTTCTATTCATTCTCTTGACAAGACTTGATAAATGCTTATTTAGCTATATTTATATACCCATATTTAATGTGTTTTGTTTGTTATTTAATATTTTTATAGTATTTTTGATACTTAATTCACTTCAACTACATTTATGACAGATAACTACCTTTATGAACCAAAATGAGAAGAATTTATAAGAAATCGTGGCATGGAATGCAGATTTGAAGCAAACTAGACCTATATGACCATGTGTTGTGACCGTGTAAGTCTTTGTAAACATGTGGATATTTGAAAAATACTATTTATGGTTATATGAAGTCACATGCTAGTGTACGTCAATATATATGATCGTGTCTGTTGTTTGTGTAAGTCTCTGTGCCTGTGTAAAATCACAAATTTAGGTATTTTCAGAGATACATGGTCACCTACGCACCCATGTACTTTGATTGTGTATATCCTATAAATCCTAGTGTTTCCTATAAAAGGATGTGAATGGAGGAAAAACATGGGAGGCAAGTTTAGAAACAATTTTAAGTCATAAAGAACACATAAAGGTGATAGTTCTAATAAGAGGAGGAGGAAAACATGAAAAATGCATCAAAAGATTCGATAAATAACAACATTCAATCTAACTGGCAAGATGATTCATTAGAAGAAAAGGGAGATTTAGAGTTATGTTTTCTTTCTTTTCTTGTTATTCTTCTACATATTTGTTTAGTTTTGTTTTCTATGGATATGAACTAAATTTGTTTAGTGCCTAGGTGTAATGAACCCTAAGTTAGGATAACAATAATATGATTTGATCTTTTATTTAATGCAATTTTATTGATTAGTTTTTTAGATTCAATTATATGTTTTATTCTTGTTCTAATATATTAGGAATATTAATTCATAATTTGATTTCATATTATTGAGATTGAGAAATTCTTTTGTGTTAATAAACCTATCATAATTCAAAAGAGTTGCTTGTAAACCTAGAAATAGGTTGACACAAATCCTTTGGATTAGGTTCAAACCTAATAATGAAACTCTCAAATCAATGATGCAATTATAGGGGTTTATCTAAAAAGATTTTTGTTAATCAACTGATGGATTAGTTGTTAATAGTCTTAAGAAAAATAGCAACATAAGATAGGGTTTTCACGGTTCAATAATCAATCATATAATTGCATGATAAAGGGTTATTTAAGGATTCTTAGGGGTATTCATCACTTAGAACCATTTATTAGATATAGACTTTTTCAAGTATTTTCCCTCATATTAAGTTCATTATTGCTTAAATATTAGTTTAGTTGTTTAGCTTAATTTTTAATTAAATCCATAATATGAATCAATGGTTAGAAAAAGAAAATGGACAATTACTAGTACTTACAGTCTTCGTGAGATCGACCCTTTTGCAACCTCAACAAAGTATGTCCCAAGAAGGATTTCCCTTTGCCACATATTTAACTTTGCTAGCTATTGCTATATCATGCACTTGCAGTTTTTAACATTGACAAATTTCTTATATGTATAGAAATAACTCAATCAATTATGTTGTAGAGTATCAGGTTCTATCATTTTGTGTATGCTATGCAGCATGCACCAATTCTTAAACTCTTTAAAGGTGTACTCCTCTTCATTGTCAATTCAAAGATACTTCAACTTTTTCTCTATTTCCCTTTCTATCATGTCATGAAATTTATGAAAAGCTTTAAATACTCGGCCTTTTGTCTTTAACATATAGACCCAAGCTCTTCTTATTGCATCATTGATAAAGGTAATAAAGTATTTGTTTCCTCCTAACTACTTCTCTTCAATAGGATCACAAACATCTGATTACATCAACTCTAGTTTTGTCATTTTCCTTATAGGTCGCCTATTGAAAAAGACCTTATATTACTTTCCTGCCAAATAATGTTCATATAAATAAAGAGGGATAAAAGTATTTGTTGGAATAAGAGATTTAACTACTAGTCCACATAAATGTAATCAGTCGGGAATACATTTAATCAAAGTCCACATAAGGAAAGGCTAAGCCAACAACCCCGAGCTTAAAGAATGGCACAGTTAGTTCTCTACAAAATCAATCAATGTATTCCAAGAAAGTTCATATATCACAATCGTAAAGCTCCAAAATGCCGGTCTAGGCAGTTCATACTCAATGTTGAACTGATAACCAATATGTGTTCTTTAAAATCCCATCGTCATCTTAGCCTTCATTTTCAAAACAGCATTTAGTGTGAATCCAAAATTCTATTTAAAGTGAAAGGAGGGTAAGTAGGCATCTGTGACATGTTTGCAGAAAAGTAAAGCCAATCTAAGGGAAAACATTTCTCTAAAAAGTTAAAAAAAAAATGTTATGAGAATGTTATCAATTAGAAGCTATAATAGGGGGCACAGTGCTTGCATATACAGTTGATCACAACATAGATAATGGTGGATAATGGTGGATAACTGCAAGAATTGAAATATGATCATGAAAACCATCTCACAAGAGGTTCAGTTTTTGAATTTCCTAACATAACAATCACCTTCCCTTATCGGTCAAACGAGCATCGGATTCCAACAAAAGGAAAATTCTATAAACATGCCAATTTCGTTTTATTTTCAAGCTAGAGCATACTTACTAAACATGTTGAACTAATGACAACGAAATCACAAAAAAGGCATGAAATCAAGAAGATGCTAAAGTGCGAAAGAATGGAGAGTAAAGTAAACTTGTTTAAAAGGTAGTTCGTTAATAAAGTAAGTCTGTTAAAAAGGTTCACAGTATTTTCTAAGGAGCCATGGATTGTCAATTTCTACACTAACTCAGATACTGAAACAACTTCCATTTCCAACCTTTGTTGTTTACTCTTCCTACAACTATCCAATATTTAATGATACATGACATAAATGAGATATTTGTGGTAGAATAGCCCTCGTCCTATTGAGATTAGGTCTTTAGGATTCTAAGACAACATCCTATAATCATGTTTTGTGTGTAAAACCAAAAACCATTTGAGGTCTTGAAGTTGATTGACATTTGGAGAATGTTTTGATGATCATAAAAAAATAGAACATCCAACTGGAAAGAAAAAGCAATCAACAAAATGAACCAATTAAACCTTACGCTATTCATTTTGAAAAAAGCAAACATGATTGTGTAGTGAAAACAAAAACTAGTCTTTTCCCCTATACAGTTAATGTTGGAATTATGCCCATGACCTAATTGTTATGTAATAGATTGAACACTTTTCTTTTGTGATTATTAGTTTTGATTAATAACATGGCAAATGATTTTACTATCATATTATGTTTATTTTTTTATCCTAATATGATACGTCCTTGATTAAATTTATACACTTCTCATCATAATGGAGATTATGATAATGAGAGTCAAGTCTTTAAGGTTTAATCTAAAATTCTTCTTGATCATAGGATCATCAAATAAGGACTTTAATGATCCAGTTAGATCAATATGTATGTAATAGTATCTATTGGATGGATATTAGTAGATCTCATTTATTAAGTTACATATATAGACGATGCATATGGAGATATGATCATTGAACTGACCAAACTGAAAATTCCCAATGGTTAATATTACCTATGAATTGTCAAGTGGGATATTCTCATAAGGATTTAAATGTATATTTTTCCTTTGACTTGAGATCATCATAGTAATCAATGGGTCACTTATTATGTTTTGATGTCAGACACCTAGTGTGTAAAATGCTAGTTAAATGATCATTGGATATAATTAAGTACCTATCTGATTAGTGGTGAGTCAAGATGGGATCCATCGACTCTAAGTAATGAGTTTGAACTCTATGTTGTCATTGATCTTAATGGTTGTTTCAAGACCTTGGCCAGGGTGATTGAATGAGTGAGGAAAAAGAGTTTTCTAAGTCATTCACCAATCATTAATGATCGACATGTAACATAGTTGGTTATCTAATAAGGTTTGACAGTTAAACCATACCTTAGGATAATCTGAAGTTGTAATGATGGAAGGTAATTATACATTATCATTAACCAAGTTCTGTCTTTGTAAAGTTGTTACTTCACGCTAACCGGTCATTAAGGAGTGTTGCTAGATGCCAACCTTGATTAGTAATTAATTAGATTAATTACTACCGGCTTAGTGATGAACCTATGTGGTCACACACTTACGAGTGTAATATTTCCCGTTTATGATTATTTAATTTATTATAAGATAATTTATTAAATAATCTATACGGCATATTATTATTTTTTTGTTAGCACAGAAAATATAATTAATATTGGAAATTCTCTTGTACAAAATAAATGAAAAAAAAGTTTTATTTTATTTAAAAAAAGGACTTAATCAAAATAGCAAATAAAGTGTTGAATGGAATTTTGGTGATCTTTTGGATTTTACGTTTAAGATACAAAGGCAGGAAGTTGGTTTTTTAAGTTTTAAACGTTACATTTCTTTTCGTAACGTTTCAAGGAAAAAAAAACAGAAGTGGTTTGAAAACGACTTTCATTTTTGTGCATTGAGAGTAAACAAAGAGAAGAGTTTGAATATAGAGACATTTTTTGTTTTTTGTACGTTCGAAAGAAAACAAAGATACAGAAATATTCTTTGTTTTTTGTTCTTTGTACTGAAAAATAAACAAGAGAAAAGTTAGAGAAAATTGTTTTCTCTGCTCTTAAGAAAGGGTTCTTCAAATTTATCGATAGCCATATTAAGTGTTGAAAGTAGGATGTATTTCTCGGTGTGGAGCATATAGAGACTTCGTAGTTTCGAAGTTCAGTATAAAGTAATCATCACTTTCTAGGTATTTATTCTACCTTTTTTGATTATGGGTATGATTATTCAATGCAATAGATCAATACATGAATTTAGGATTGCAAAATTTTTTGTTTTCCGCTATATATGTGATCCATCAATTGGTATCAGAGCTAGTTTTGTGTTTATGTCATACTTGAAAAAGGCCAATAATTTGCATAATTTATTGTGTCCTTTGTTTTAAACACATGCAACTTGTTCACTTAATATGCATGAGAACAACTTGGCTTTACTGTGTAATTGGTTTCATGGAATGTGTAATTGGTTTCACGAAAACCGACAATCTTAATTTCGTATTCTTACACGCTTAAAACATAAGAAAGCGTTGGGCAAATGTTGTACGCATAGAAATTTTTTGTCAGAGAACATATGGTTTTAATACCGAATACATTTTTTAAAAAGCATTTGGATAGATATTGTATGTATGCTTTAGCATAGAACTAAAGGAATACAGTAAACTCATTTAATGCATTTCATTGTTGTTGTGATTGTTATGACTCACTCATTTATTGCATCTGTACACGTTTACAAAGAAGAGAGTTGAGTGGGAATATAAAAATCTTTAAATGTAGGTAATAGCTATGGTGCGACTTCTTTATCCATAGAAGAACACAGCATGCATTTAATATACGATGAATGTATGCATAGGTAATGCAAAGATTTTAAACAAGGTTTTTGGTTAAAAGCTTTGGATAGATTTTGTGCTCTGAAAAATGTTTTAAAAGCATTTGGTTTAAAAGTTGGTTTTACCAGATGTTGCGTGCACGGTAAACGTGTTACATACAATTGGAATAGCATGGTGTTAATGTTATTTAAAAAGGTGATATGATCACTAGTGTTATTAAAGTTTTTTAATAATATGAAATCTTGACCTTTAAAATTATAGAGTTTATTTTGATATAATATATGATATTTTATCAAAAAGGATTTTTCCATCCAAATAGATAATAATATTTATTTTTGTTTAAAAGGAATGACCTGATAATCAGGTAACTTATAGTTCAGGAATAAATAATATTTTCTATGCCATATGATGCATGTGTGAGGAAAAATTAATTAATTTTATACTTTTGACCTAGAATACCTAGGGAGTATAATATTAATTAATTCTCCGTCACTTGGATGAAAAAAATTAAATTATACTAATAGGAACAACCTGACAACTAGGGACAATAGAGTATTGAGCCTATTATAAATTTTATATGATAAAATAGGAAATTTATCACTCTTTAATTATGTATGAGTAATGACTTGACAAACAAGGGACTCATGTATGTTTTAAAGATGTTATATCATTTAGATAAAAGTCCATGTCTAATGATATATGATTGTGTACTTATTTTGGTATTTTCTTTTTTATTAGATTTCTCAAAATGTCTACTATATCACTGCGAAGCATTCTTGTTTCTAGTAAGCTAGCGGGTAACAATTTTGATGATTGGTACCGCAATCTGCGAATTGTTCTCATGCATGAAAAACTTATCGACGTGATTAATAAGCCCGTAAAGGAAGCACCACCTGAGGGAATTGATGAAGGTAATGCAGTAGATGCATATTTTAAGTACAATGAAGAAAGTACTAATGCCAAGTGTATTATTCTGGCATCAATGAGTTCTGAACTCCAAAGGCAGTATGAAGGTATGAATCCTCGACAAATCATTGAGCATCTTAAGAAGATGTATGGGTCATAAAGGAGGACTGCTAGATACCAGTTATCTAACTCCCTATTCAAGTCTGAACTGAAGCCCAAATATCCTGTAGAACCCTATGTTCCTAAGATTATTGATCTTGTAGAATAACTTGAGAAGTTAGGGTGTTCACTAGGGAAAGAGTTGTCACAAGATTTGATCTTACAGTCTCTTATTGATAATTTTTCATCGTTCATTGTTAACTTTAACATGAACAAGATGGACTGTGAACTTCATGAATGCTCAACTTGTTGATTGATTATGAAAATCAAGTAACATCATCAGAGAAGGTGAAAGTATCAGGGTCTGTGAACTTGGTCAGTAACTCTTCTAAGCGCAAGTGGAAGGGCAAAAAGAAGCCCAAGAAAAATCATCTTGCACCTAAGAATGTTTGGAACAAATCTAAGGGTAAGGAGAAGAAAGTTGACCAAAAGGATGTTGAATGTTTCTTCTGTACAAAGAAGGGACGCTGGAAGAGGAAACTGCCCAGAGTATTTGGCTACTTTGAAAGGCAAGAAACAAGGTGGGACATTTATAAAAAATGTTTTCATGATTTCTTTAACTACTATTAATTCTACTAAATGGTATTAGATACTGGTAGTAGCTTTAACATCTGCAATATGTTGTAGGGTCTAAGGATCAGTAGGAGATTGAAGAAGGGAGAAGTAAAGTTGCAAGTTGGGAATGGAGCAACTATTGCTGCCCTAGCTGTAGGAACCATTTCTCTTATTATGCCTGCGGGAAAGAATTTATTATTAGAAGATTGTTATTATGTTCCTAAATTTGTTTCGAACATTGTTTCCATTTCATCATTAGACAAGCGTGGATTTCATACAATCTTTAGGAATAACCAATGTAGTATATTTCATGGTAATGAATTATATGTTTGTGGTTATTTACAATATGGTCTTTATGTCTTACCTGAAATAGTTGTTTATCCAATTATGAATGTTTCTGGTCAAAAAAGGAAGAGAGATAATCAAGCAAATCAAACTTACCTTTGGCATTGTAGACTTGGTCATATTGGTGAGAAAAGAGTAAACAAGTTGTACAAGGAAGGATGCCTTGGTCAATATGATTATGAATCATATGAAACTTGTGAATCTTGTCTCAAAGGAAAAATGACCAAATCTCCTTTTACTGGAACTGGAGAGAGAGCTAGTGAACTTTTAGGACTCATACATACTGATGTATGTGGGCCTATGAAAGTTCAAGCTAAAGGTGGATGTTCTTATTTTATCACCTTCACTGATGATATGTCAAGATATGGGTTTTTGTATCTTATGAAACACAAATCTGAATCCTTTGAAATGTTTAAAAGATTCTGTAGTGAAGTTGAAAAACAAACTGGTAAGAGTATAAAGGCACTATGATCTGACTGTGGCGGTGAGTATCTTAGTGATGATTTTGTTGATTATCTAAAGCAAGATGGAATCTTGTCTCAGTGGACTTCTCCAGGAACACCACAACACAATGATGTTTCAGAAAGGAGAATCGAACTTTATTGGATATGTTGAGATCCATGATGGGGTCCACTGATCTTCCTATCTTCCTATGGGGATATTCTTTAGAAGCCACTGCCAATTTATTAAACAAAGTCCCCACTAAAGCAGTCACTAAAACTCCATATGAGATGTAGAAAGGACGTAAATCTAACATAAAACATTTGAAGGTTTGGGGTTGTCCAGCTTATGTTAAAAGACTGCTACTAGACAAGCTTGAAGTGAGGTTTGACAAGTGTAAATTTGTTGGATATCCCAAAGAAACTATGGGATACTATTTCTATCACCCTTCTGAGCACAAAGTGTTTGTGGCCAGAAATGCAACCTTTTTAGAAAGGGAGTTCCTTAATGAAGGATGTCATGGTATAGAAATAGATCTTGATGAAATTCAAGATTCTAACGAGTCAACACAAGCTCAAGAGCATCAAACGCATGCTGAGCGGCCTTTACTTGATGTCTTGAAATTGACACATAGGGTACCAGCCTCAACCGGTGAGGATAATGGATTGGTTAATGAACCTGTCCAGGAACCAGTGCAACAACAAGGTCAAGTAGAGGAAAAACATATTGAATATGAGCCTCTTAGAAGGTCTATTAAGGATCGCTATGCACCAGATAGGTTAAACTTAATGGTGCAAGGTGACGAGGATAGTCATATTGATGATATCCCACATATTATTGATGACCCTAAGACTTACGAGGAGGCTATGGTAAGTCCAGATCGTGAGAAGTGGATTAAGGTCATAGAATCCGAGTTAGAATCTATGAGAATCAACAAAGTATGGACTTTGGTTGATCTCTCAAAGGATATAAAACCCATAAGATGTAAATGGGTATTTAAGAAAAAGATTGGAGTAGACAGGAAGGTTGAAACCTATAAAGCCCGTCTTGTTGCCAAGGGATATAATCAAAAGGAAGGTATTGATTATGATGAAACT
>JAOSBN010029523.1:0-16468 GCA_027563595.1 Erythroxylum suave
ATTTTTGAGTTTGTTTTTGGATTTGTATCTGATGTATATGAATCCTGAATTTTATTTTGAAGGGTTGTAATAACCTTAATTCAGGTTGTTTTGGAAATTTTGGTATATGATGTATGTTTGTTGAGATTCTGGAAATGAATGTATGTATGTACAAGTCTTTTATATGTTTTGAAATATTTGGACTTCAGTGTGTTCTGTGTGTGTGGCACTCAAAATATCCTCCCAGGGGGTATTAGGACGTCATAACATCAATGGTACACCTTGTAGGTAGATTTACTCCATTGTAAAAGATTTTCAAAATAAATTCTTTAGGTAAGTTATGGTGTGAGCACCTCCTTTGCAAATCTTTACACTATTCCCATGCTTCGTAAAGTGACTTCCCATCACTTTATTAGAAATTTGTGATTTCCTTTCTCAATTTCATTTTCTTAGTGAGAGGGAACTATTTATCTAAACGCACACACCAACTACTCCCAAGTGGTAATGTTTGAAAGGGTTAAGGAGTGAAACGATGCTTTGGCTCTATCCCTTATATGAAGGGAAAGAACCTCATCCTAATAGCATCTTCCAACATCCCATGATATCAGAAAGTATCGCATATCTAAATAAAGTTTACTAAGTGAGCGTTAGAATCCTCATTTGTTAACCATAAAATTACACATTGGTTTGTAGCATGTTTAGCAACATTGGTTTAATCTCGAGTAACATTGTTTGTGCTAGTGGTTGAGTGATGCCTTAGTTTGCGGCATTGAATCCCTGTCTGAAATCCATCATTGTACATTATTGATTTCCTCAATTTACTCTTAGATTGAACTCTTGAGGAAACTCTTCTGCTATTTTTTTCCTCACTTTCTTCTTCACGTCTTGCTCTTCGGATTGCTCGCTCTAAACAAGCGAAGTCAAGTTCTAAAGTTTTGATGATCCTACTTAAACTTCGAGTGAATTTTGTGTTGATGCAATTGAACAAACACAATAGAGGCAAAATTTTTATAAACTAAGAGACTTCAACTAATCCTAACAAATTCCCAGGCAACGACACCAAAAACTTGTTGAGCAAGTTTTAACTTATAAAACCCTTAATATTCTGCAAGTGCATAGGTCATAAACTTAGTATATAAGATGTCCATCCCACAAGAAATTAGTGAACTAATTGAATCCTAATTTTTCTAAGGCCTAAAAGTGTAATTAAAATGAAAATAAAAATGAGCAAAAAATTAATCAATTGAATAAAGATAAATTGAAAGTGAAATTGCAAAATTAACATAAAGAAATCAAAATTAACTACAACTAGTTAACAATTGAAAATTCACATAAGAAAGATTAACTAATTTTGAGGGAAGGGGATTTATCCTATCATCTAATGCTAATCCCTTTTGAGTTAATCTAGTATTGGTCTTAAAAGTTCAAAAGGTGATGACTCTCTCTCTAATTATAATTATTTAGCCCTAAATCATAAACCCTAATTGAATTGCATTATGGAATTTGTAATCTCTCAATTAGCAAACAACCCACACATCTAATTAGATCTTAAGCACTCTAATAGACAATCGTTCCTTCGCACGAGATCTCTCTTCGTATAAATTACCAATTTGATTGTTTGCGTGATCTATTAGACTATTTAACTCTCATTACCCAATCTAATCATTTTGTTATCCATTCATTCTCTCGATTTATTACCGAAGCATTCAAATACAATAAACAATCACGATATCCAACTCATTAAAATCAAAAGTAATCACTTTAACATTGATTCAAGAACAAATCCCCTAAAAGAGTTTAGAACATCCTTAAACCTAAATTCTTCATCATCACATTCAACTTATACATCAAAAGGAAAGGAATAACAAGATGGAAGGAAGAAGTTCACTTGGAGTGGAATGGGGGTGGTAGCAGTAGTAACACCTCCAAGTCACAAACATGACCATCAAATCACGGCCGTAATCATTGATCGGTGGTTTGGTTGTGTGTAAGTTTTAATTAATAACCCTTGATAATCTGTAAACTCATGGTTCGTTAGTGTAGCACTAAAGGTGTCAATCCCATGAGGAGGGAACCAATCTATTCCTAAAATATAAGGTCAAAATAATTAACAAAAATTCAAGATGCAACAAAACTAAAATGACAATTGATTCAATCAATCAAATTAAGAATCAAACACCAAAATCATTATTATCAGGCAATTGCAACACACCTAAGAATCATCCGAAAGAAATTGTTGATTGAGATAAAGGGAATTTTACCTATCCTTAATGCTAACCTAACTTATTAAGAATTATCAGATTGTTGCTTGTAGATTATCCTAGGGTTGATTACTCTTTCTCAAGTACAACCATTAACCTTAAATCATAAACCCTAATCAGATTATGGAGGTTACAATCTCTTAATTCACAACCTATCCAAAATTCTAATTATTTCTTAAGTTCTCTAATAAACTAGCGGAAAATTATACAAGATCTCTCTTCACACAAATTCTCGATTTGATTTAATTATGGTTTCTATTAAATCACCAAACTCTCATTAGTCCAATTTAATCACTTTCATTCAATTCAAGCTCTCAATTTATTATCAAATTATGCAATTACAGAAGCAAACCACAACAATATCCAATAAACATATAAACAATCATATTTTCATGAATTTAAGAATAAAATTTCGAAGGTGCGTTTAGATAAAACTAAACAAAGAGGAAATACAATAAAAAATGGATGAGAGGATGTAGCAACGTCGGGAAACCTCCTGATCTGGGAAGTACTTTGAGTTAGCTTCTTCTCCTCATCTCTCTTCCTTCTTCTCTTCCTCTATCTCTCGATGTTCTCTCTCTAGGGTTTCTTAATGTGGATAATGCAAAAGCCCTTTCTCTACCTCTTTCTCTTCTTTTTAAATCCTTTTGTGCTTTGAATAACCTTAAGGTTTTTTTGGGTTCCGAAAGGTCCAAAAAATCCCTCGAAACTTGACGTTCTTGAGTGTCTACACATCTACTCGATACACGCCACGATCGTGGCATGTTATCCCATAATCGTGACAGAAGCCTAGTAATGGTCCACGGTAGACCATTACACGTGGGCCAGTACCGAGGCTCTGTCATGATCATGGGCTAACATGCTATGATCGTGGCCACTGTTTTGACCTGAACACCTTCGAAACTCCTTTGTTATTTGATGTTGACCTGAAACACTAACAAATATATCAAGGTACCTCAAAACATAATATTTAAGCTCAAAGACTTGTACTAACTCATAAAACACTTAAACATAAATAATTAACAAACTAACGCAATTCTATCCTAAACACATACTAAATGATTGAATTAACAGCTAAACACATATCAAACTAGGCCCTAAAATATGATGCAATTTACACTTATCAATCATCAATTCATGGTCATTATCATCATTCTGACAACCATGCATCAGTGCTCATGGCCATGAGCTATAATAATGCAATTCATAACCATGAATTTTGACAACTGGGTACCTGAAACCTAATTTTTAGTATAAATAGAACATTTGATGTCAAAGAGTTTATGAATCATTTGGTAATCATTTCGGGAGAAAAATGAGGGGTAGATAATGTAGATTTTAGAGACCCATGGAGGGCTAAACTTCCCTAATCTGGTTCAGAGGTGAAATTGACATTGAAGACACATTTTAGACATCTCTCCATTGTGTTTGTTGTTCTTTCTCTCTTAGGGATTGATTATATTATCCTATGTTTATTGTTTGGGTGTTATGTAAGAATGATTGAATGCTCTATTTGATTTTTTTATGTATGGACTTATTGCTAGAATCGAATAGAATAAATAATCTTTGTGTTTCCAATTTATTTGTGGAAACTAGTGGTTTTTATCATTAGGAATAATGTAACATAGGTTAAATGACCTGAGCATGTGTGGGTTTTTCCTAGATTAATTTATTTTCCTTATTTGTAATGTAACTTTCCAACTAAATCTAAAGAGCTTATTCTAGGTTATCTGATAACTAGGTTTAATTAAAGAGCTTGTTTTAGCTAAGGGAAGATCGGGATTAACAGAGCTTGTTGTTAATATATGATCAATAGTTGTTAGGAGAGGTATAAGAATAACAAAACAATGAAATATGCTTATTTGTGTATAGGTTGAGATTGAACCAAAGACTGAATCCCTAATGCATTCATCACTTTTCATCATTTTTTAATATTTTCTTTAATTTGTTTACATTGTTTCACTTTATTTTATTAGTTGAAATCAAACCAAAAACCCCCTAACCTAAGCACCAATTCTTTTCATTATAAAAGCTTTACACACACTCTTTATGGGATTGACCTAGACTCATCACTAGATACAGTTTTAAGTCTAGTTATTTTGCGTAGTGCAACAACACACTACCATAGTTTTGGTGGTAAACATTTCCATCATCAATTTCAGGCACTAGATCATATATAGTAGCATCCATATTTTATGCAAAACTAGCCTCATAATACACCATATGAGCATATTGATATTAAGCCAAATATAAAATGTTATTGGAGCTTATTAATGCCTTAGAGTGAAGAGGAGACAAAGTTAAATGACATGAATGAATTTGTTCTTCAAGAAGAGAAAGAAGAATAAATGACAGAGGGAATAGAGGTTGAAGAAGAGAACAGAGTATCTATTTAAGAAAAGAACATGGAAGAGTGGACAATGATTAAGGAAGAAAAGGAGCAATTCACCTTTTTATAAGACAAACTATCAGAGTCAACTAAAGATTCAGGTAGTTCTATTATTCCCTATTTTATTGATAGTTTGTTACTAAAAAGGACATTAATGGAATCACTTAAATGTTTTAATTTGATAAATTATGTCCTTGTTATTATCTTACAACATGTGGCTTACTCACAGGTTTCCAAAATTGCTAAGTAGAGAAAATGGTTGAAGCTAGCCACTAATTATAGACCGATTTTAATGGTATATAGGAAGGGTACGTTAAGTTAATGACATCAAACAAATACAATTTAGGAAGCAACCTAAGAATTAGGATATAGTTTGTTCTTATTTTTGTTTTTTTGTTAGATTTTTATTTTTTATGCTTTAAGTTTATTTAATAAAGAGATGAATTTATAGATGTTCATGACATGAAGTGTATCCAAGCTCCTTCTCTAACACCATCATCACCATAATCCACATAAGTATTCTCACCCTCTCTTTTATTTTTTTATTGTTTATTGTTATTTTTTTTATATGTTTTGTTTTTGGTTTGTCTCATTTTCACATTAAGAACAATGTGTTGTTCAAGTGTGGGGACGTATGTGCACTTACATATCATTTTTGTGTGAATTTTGTATTTTCATTATCTTGGTTTTTTTATTATGTTGACATTGTGTGAACATGTGGTTGCATGAAGTGTGCATTGTCTGGATGTGTCTATGTTGTGAATTGATGAAATTGATTTACTTTTAAACATGGTCATTTAAATTGTAAAGGCAACCTAACTTGTGAATTTTGACTTTTAGGTATCTTTAGGATGAATATGCATGTTAATTCGGATATGATACCATTTTCTTACTTCATGACATTTTTTTGGATACATTTATAATTACATTCATTTAAAGTGGTGGCATCATTAGTAACCTTTCATGAGAGTGATTGACTAAGAAGAAATTAGATAGCCTAAAAAAATTTAAAAAAAAGTTTTAAATAAAAATTCATATTCTGTCGGGCCTTTTTAAGAAAATTGAGTTAATAATATAGTTGGTACTCGATTAAAAGTTGTCAAATAACCGAGTAGCCGTGGCCATCAGCAATAAAATGTTTGTCTTCATGTCAAAAGGTTGTAATGATACTACAACTAAGATAAATAAAAAACATAACCTAATTGAGAAACTGAGGGGCATTCATGGTAAGTTGCCTTTGTGTCAAAAGACTAAGTGATCGTTAAAGAAAATTCAAGTGCTTGCAATAAATTAAACCTGCTAATTTTTTAAAAATAGCAAGAATTTTCATAAAGAGTTTCTTAGTGATAGTTTACCTTTTTAAATGATCTATAATAATAAGTGAATGCTTAGAAGTAACACAGGTGCATGAATAGGGTATTAATATTTTGATTGATATGCATATTCAAATTAAAGCACTTAAACATTAATTGAACAAGTTAATATGTTATCACTTTTTAAGTGATTTTTTAGGTTAATGTAATTCCATGTGATTTGATGTTATTGTACCATTATTGCAATGTTGCACGATTGTGTGCTTTTATGATTTTATATTTTGATTATTTTGTGGTTTTAGTTTGACTTAGGGACAAGCAAAGTTTTAAGTGTTAGGATGTTGATAGGTGTATATTATAGTATTTTCTAGATATTTAAGTGTGTTTTTAAGTGTTTTCTTTGATGAAAATCATGTTTTTATGACTTAGAATTGTGTTTGTGTTCATGTTTTTATGATTTTTAATTATTTAATTATTTTAAAGTAAGGATTTGATCTTAATATTGTGTTTCAAGAGTTGTTTAAAGTGTTTGTTAGTGAGTGGAAAGAGGAAAATTAAAGAAAAGATGAAGGACTTAAAGGTTAAGATGCATGTTAGTTGCATAAGGATAAGCCTCTTGTACTATTGTGCATCCCCATGCACGATAATGATAGAGAGTCTAAACAGGATGCACGATCATGCACAAGAATTTCCTAGCTCATAAGTATTTGTTATTTTTTACAATTTTGGGCTACTTTTGGAACTAAAATAAGTGGGAAAATCCTATAAAGAACCTTAGAAGGATTAAGAAGTACTTAAGGTAAAGAAAAACACACAAAAAAGGAAGTGGCACATCATAAATAAGGAGATCAAAGTGGAAACATCAAAATTAACTCCAATTTTCCAAATTTCCTTATTAAGACTTAAAGTTGTTTTCATTCTTTTCTCTGCTTATATTTAATTCTCTTGGATATTAATTTTTATTAGTGGTATGTTAAACATGATTATGAATTTCTAAATCCAGATTAGGTTTTGTTTAATTTTATTCTTGTTGAGTTCAATACAATGTTACTTTGTGATATTTGTAATGCTTAAACTGTAACATCCCATTATTCCATGATAAGAGTTAGAACCCTGGGATACTATACATGAGAGATTATTGAGAATGTAGGAGTACATTTCATGCATCATATGGCATACACATACACGTGAATATTAATGTTGCACACATTAAAATTCTTGTACATGCATTCATTGACATTTTCTGAGTATAATTGAATTTAATGCAATTAAAATGTGAATTGGGGATTATTTATCTTAAAAAATGGAATTAGTGAGTGTAAATATTGATTTAACATTTTTAGTGACATTTCAAAATTTTCTAAAATTTTGGGGTATTTTGGACTAGGAAAAATGTAGAAATAAGAGACAAATAGAAGTGTGGCATATGGTAGCCTTAAACGGAAGACAAATGGGAGACTTGCATTGGTGACATATGTCAAAGCAAAATTAAGACACATAAGTTACATTTTTTGTAAGGTCATTTCTGTAACTACTCTCTTGCTTGCTTGCTTGCTCCACCGCAACCACCGAAACTCTCTCCTTATTCCTCCATCACCAAACCACCATACTTTGTCATTTTTGTGTATTTGGCTTATATACTTGATTCTCACATCAACATTACACCTCACTTCAACCCATTTGTTGTTTTTTATACTCTATATCCTTGCTTTTCTCCACCGATTCTCATTCTCTCTTAACTTCTGGAAATTTTGCTAATGATTTTGAAGGTATTATTCAAGTAAATGCTTTCATCTTCATGGGTAGTTTTAAATGAAACTAAGATGATGAGTATTAAGATTGAGGATAATGACCAGGGAATTGACTTTTATTTGTGTTAACGTGGGTGGTATCAAGAATAAAGAAATTCTGTTTTAATGCTTGTGAATTGATGCATACGTGAGTTATTTAGGAAGACACTTTTTTTATGATAAAATTATGGAGAATGGTGTAGAAAGAAATGCAGAAATTTTGATTAGTGAATAAATATTTTTCTGCTCTATTTTTCTTGTATTCACGTGGCTTGCTTTGGGTGTTATTGAGATGAGTTAAAATGAGTTTTGAGCTAAGAAAAAGAGTATATTTTGGTGTCTTTAAATGAGATAAATTAAAGTGATACCTGGAGTTAGATGAAGGTATTAATGAAGTAGAGATTCTGAAGACAATCAAAGAAGGAAGAATATATGAATGTGTTATGTTTCAGTATTTGATGTTATGAATGTGGTGTTATGGATTTCATGAATGATATTATGTACTTAGAGATGCTTAATCAATTGATTAGAGTTTGGTAATTGAATTAAATCAAATTGGTATTTGACTTAGTATAGAGTGAGGTTATGTTTGAGGACAAGCAATTTAGAAAAATTGATATGAACTGGGTGTTTAATGTGTGTGGGTTTCAGATAAAAGGAATAAAAAAGGAGAAAAAAAAGCATGGTAGAGTTCTATTGACAAATGGATATGATCATGCACTGCTTTAGTCATGCAAATCCGATAAAAAGATCTCGGTCACGATTGTGTAAGTGCACAATTGTGACCTACTCTAAATTGTTAAAAGTGGAATTTTTAGTGATTTTCGAACCAATTAATGCTAGGGTGTTTCCATATGATGTATTTAGGTTTAAATGAGTTCTTAAATAAATTTAGTTGAAGTTAAATGAAAGGTTTAAGGTGACAAAAGGGTATTATGGATTAAAGAATGATTGGAAGGTGTTGAAAAATGATTGTACATTAAGGAAACATAGTCGAGAAATTGTCAATGAACATGCATAATACATGACACATATATAAATGAGCTTGTAATTGATTATTCATCTAAATGTGCAATGTAGTAATGCATAAATGTATGTGATTGCATATAAAAGAACACATTGAGAGACCATTCCCAGACATCTTTGGAACTTCGCGGAAATAAGCAAAACGAAGCAATTATGAGTGACCTAAGATGGTCTCACTATGATTGTTTATTTGTTAAATTATGAACTGAATTGATGATGTGTATGTATTGTTTTCCGGAAATTTAATGTCTGAGGCATTTGATGCATGAATAACATATTGGAAGTGTTCCTTAAATGTGAATGTGATTGAATAAATGTTTTCTCAACTTATATGTTAAATGACAGACTAAAAGTCTGATGATGAATGTGAATTGGAAAGTGAAAGAGAATTTGTTCTACTAAATATAATGATTGAATATGTGTAATGCATTTCATTCCATGAATGAATGAAATATAAAGGTAGTTGTGATCGGAGTTGCCAATGAGAAAGAGCTTAAAGCTCAGACATTTGTGGTAAGAGCTTCTAACTCAATATGTAAAATGAACCATATATCCCCAACGGATAAGAGACAATATTAACGAGCCCAGTATCCACAACAGATATGAGATAGTGAAAAAGATACTCAATCCCAAAAAAGTAACAAATAGAAGTGAGTCTCATCAACATTGCATATATAAATAAATAAATAAATATATATATATATATATCATGTATATATGCAATGTTGATGAATATATATGTTCTGATGACTTTTATTTAATGAAATATGTGAAAGCTTATCGATGAGTATGTTCTATATGTTTGCAATTAGATGTTGAATTGTATTGAATTTAAAATATGACAATTGCGAACAAAGTGTTATGTGATATTACATGATGATAAATGAAATGTTGTGAATTATCTAATAACATGAATTGTTGTGTTACATGATATGAGTGAACCATCGAGGATGGTTACTCAATTGAGTTCACAAAACTTACTAAAATTACAACGTTGACATTTTCAGGTTTGAAAGTGACGACGTAGATTCTAAGACAGCTTAGAAGAGATCTTGCACAACTTTTGGAAAGAAGACATGGCTTAAAGGTCGGTCAGCGGGGACTGAAGGACCTAAACTAGATTTTTGTAAACTCCTCATGTATGTAGCATGCTTTGTAGATAGAGTTGTGGACTCCGATAGGTTGTGATTATTTACACATGACAGTTGCATGTAATGTTACATTGTAAATCATGGTTTATGAAATAAAATGAGAAAATTTTGGGTTTTAGACATTATGATTATTGAAATTATGATGCCATGCGATATGTGAAAGTGAAATAGTTAGCACGCCTTTTCTGTCAGGCATGTGCATGCACATCCGAAGGGTGTATGGCACGTGTCTGATGGGAGTGAGGTACTACATATACATAATAAGAAATTAAGAGATTGAATCAAAGTTATATGTGTTAAGTAGGCAATGTGAATTAGTATCATAATAGACCTGCAAATATTATATTAATAAACAATTGAAGAGATATCTTAATTGTGAATTAATTATCTTTAGGATTGGTTCAAATCCAATCAAATAGTTAAGAGTAGTTTTATGAATCGAGAGGTTGCAATTCTATTGTTATCTATTTAAATTGGAATTACTTGATTAGATCTCGAGGGAGGGTAATCAAAACCTTAGGATATCTACGACCAAGCATAATTGAATTAAAAAACATCACTTGGCTACACTTTCTTTTGCTAAGATTTAAAATTCATAGATAAAAGTAATCATTTGGTTACAAAATTTGAAAATTGTTGCCTTTTGAAGCAGTACCTCAAAAAGTTTTATTTCGCGGGTTTTTGAAACTATTAACTACATTTAATTTCATTATTATTTTGTTTCCAAAACTAATAATTTTTAACAACATTTTTTCACTGTTAACAAATTTTCATAGAAAAACCTTTTTTAGCAACAAAATATTTTTTTAGCTAAAATTCAAATCTATTCCAGCTATAAATTATGGTTTCTAAATTTTGTATGAAAAAAATTTTGTCTACAAAAAAGAAGAAGAATAAAACAATAATGTAAAAAATGTAGTTTTCTCCACTTAAACAATGTCATTTTTCTGAGACTTATAACCTAAACACAAAAATCTCCTATGGCTTTGTTTCTTCTATCTTCGAGTTTAAGCTGCTTTAACAAATTCCTCTTCTGTCTTCATCATTTCTCTTAATCATTTTCATCTTTTATGTTTGTGTTTTATCTTCATTTTACTCCTCTTTTGTCATCGTGTTTTCTTCTTAATTGATGTATTTTCCTTTTTTTCAGAAGTATTATTCTTTCATTGTTGTGGTTTTTGGGTAGATGTCTTCTTATCTCAGCACTCAAGTTCTTTTTCTGCTCTCATCCCTCCAACGTTTACTTTTAGATTATTATCTCAACTTTTTTCTTCTTTTAATTTTTATGTTCTCTAGAATTTTTCATTTTTTTTCTATAATTTTAGTTACTACAAAGTTCTTCAATTTATTTCTTATGGAATTTCGGCTAGGGATGAGTAAATTGGTTAATATGTGGTTAACGTTCTCTAAAATGAGGATTGAAAATGTTTTTTTCTACCATACTCTTTTATGTGCAACCTTGTTCTTGGAAGATTTTGATTATTATTTCGTGGAAGATTACTTGTCCTGGGAAGCTTGCAAAATATCCCAATTAAGTACTCAAGTGCCTCATCGATACATTTCAGTGTAGATTTTGTTTTATATTTGTTGTTGATCTTCTGCTCTAATTTAGGAAATGATTTTGATGTTTTCATATTTGATGATTTTGAAATCAATCAGCTTAAACTAAAATTATTGAACGAAGATGAATATGTAAGGATGAATTTATCAACTTTAAAATATTCTTTGGTTAGTTAGCATCTAAGATTCGGAAAGAGATTAATATTAGTCTATTTTAAGGGAAATAGAAGAATAATCATCAAGTTCTTCTAGAAATGTTCTTACAAAAAAGCAAAGACCAAATAGATTTGCACATCGATACTATCATAGGGTAAGAAAGTGTTAGCCTTATACTCTTTTCCTATAGTTATAATACACTCAAAAGCATTATACATTCATCAAGGGAGCTAGCAAGTTGCTCTTCCTAGTCGAGTGATAAGTTTGGAACTTTCTTTGATTCATTAACAATGGAAAACCCAATAACTTTTTGTCTTACTTTTAAGGTTTCCTAAATATATAACGTATAGCCTTAATAGAAAAGGACTAGTACTATTATGAAGTTATTCTCTAAGCATGTATCACATTTCTTATTCCCCCGTTAATGAATTTATTTGTTTTCTACCAAAAAAGTTCTTTATCTTCTGTGACAAACCATTCTAAGTTAAAAATTTAGATGTTGAAAATTTTATGATGATCTCATTTTTATTTATTATCTCACAAATATTCTTACTTTTATTCTTAAAATTTGAAATATAATATGTCTAAAGTGTTGGACTCAAAATCATTGAAAAAGATTTAAAAACCATAATCAAGACTATATATGTGAATTATGGGGCATAGTATCAGGCAAATTCAAAATTTTTAACTTAATAAAGCATTCGACATATAACTCGCCCATCATATAATTATGAGTATATTGGCTCTTTTAATTTCAAACAATGGTCTTACACACTTACATTATGCTTCCACTCATCCTTTTTTACTAGTTTTATGCATTCTAAAGTAGCAAAAACTATTAAGTAACATGGCTTGCCCTGTGATGATTGAATGTATATTCATTATGATGTTTGAATGTATTATGAAGGCACTCTCTCTATTGTTTTATAGTAATATTAGTAACATTTATGTATTTTTCCTTATTAATATCCAACATAATGGCATCTGATAGAAACAAAGGGAAAAAAGTGGCTACTATAAAAATTGTAGAATGAAGGGAGTATAACTTCAACCGGATTATGTCTCAACTAACAATGAAGTTGCTAGTGCAGGTTCATTCATCTTTAATACCTTTAACTAGACTTATGCTCAAATACAAATTTATATATTCTAATTTTTTATCATTATTCATTTGTTGTTAACTTTCAATGTTGGTATTAATAAAAGAAGTATAGGTAAAATTAGGGTTTGTGAATTGTAATGATTGAATATTGTAATAAATTGCAGTTTAACAATACAAACTAATACTTAGCAAGATCATCATATAGACAAGGTCCAATCTGTGAAATTTCTAATGAATTGGGAATTATTGCGAGAATAGAATTACCTTGTCTCAAACATTTTAAAGACTTGAAGAAAGACAACTTACTTAAAAATGCTTTGATAAAAGTTTCATTAATTATACAAAATTTTTAACTTTATGCAATACTATTTCAAAAAGTTTTAGATTAATTACAATTTTACTTGTTGTTCACATTTGAAATTTAATATTGTAGATATTGAGAACCCAAATGTTTCAAACTATATCACTCCATTATTGAAAAAGAGGACTAGGGATTGTCATTTCAAGTTGCATAAGTATCATAAATCTTTTCCTTTTTATGCAAAGGCACAAAGTTATTTTTCAAATGAATGTCTAAAGAAAATTGGAATAGTTTGTATTATTATTGGGTTAGTGCAAAAGTTTAGGTTTGTTTTCTTTTTCTTACATTAATCTTGTTAGATGAGTTAACAACTAATTATGTTTTTTTAATTGATTTAGGAAAATTGTGAGAAGGCAAGGATCAGTAGATAAAAAATTAAAACATCTCATAATTAAGGTTCGAAGTCATTTGTAGTTGTCCCAAATGAATATGTAAGATCTATGCTTGCAAGTTATACTCTATGTTTGTAAGTTGTACTTAAATCAATAAACACTATAATATTTAATGTGCCTTTTTTGTCTCATAAAACAGAGCAAGAAGGAAATATATGGACAAGAATGTGATAGGATGACACTATATAAAGTCACCCACTGTAAGGAAGGTAAAAGATGGGTTTTAGAAGAAGTAGAAAACAATTATGAGATTATAAATTTTGTTTAATATTTTTGTTCATTTATTAATGTAGTAGTAAGTAGTAATATGTGGATTGAATATTATTTTTCTTTTTCTTTCTAATTTTAAAATAATATGCAAGAGTTATTGGGGAAGTTTATGTCTAAGCAGAATGAGTTTAGTGTAGAAGACATTTGTGATACATTAATTGGAATTCGTTTCAACTATATGAAAGGCCCTAGCTACGACCCTATGCCAAATGTTTCAACCTCAACATATAAAACAATCATTGAACACCTTCAAGAGAAAAACACCAAGCTTAAGGATTACAAGTTAAAGTAATCAGGGGGACATGAAACTCGAGCTAAATTAGCAAAACTTGATACATTATTCAAAAGATTACTAGACCCAAATTATTATAGAAATGAAGAGAAAAGTGAAAGGTATTAATTCCATCTCCTATGTATTTTCTATCGCCTCTTGTATGTACTATATTTTAATTTTAATACTTTTTCTCAAATTATAGAATCAATAAAGATGCAATTGATGAATGATTATATTGCAAATGGTAAAATTTTTTGATGTTTGCTTTATTCAAAATCAAATACTTATTATATCAATACTCTCAAAATATTTTAAATTGATTTTAACTAACCTTTTTGAATGATTTCAAGTTCATGGACATGGACAACGCTAAGTAGTCATTCAAGTTATGCTATAATATTTTTATAATCTGAACATTTTTTAGTATGTCAAACATATTCTAATTTGTCAAGTGATCTCTTTATTTATTGTTTTGTTTATAAGAATTACTAAAGTTGTCATTAATATCTTGTACAAGAACAAATGATCATCCTTAATGTTATATTCTTTTTGTTGGAATAATTTAACAATATTTATATAATTTTACTTTATATATACAATGTTCAACATTTTGAATTAATAATATTTTTCTATGATTTAATTTTATAATAATAAGCAAATAATTAACAATAAAAATTTGTTAATACATTATATATAAAACATATTGTTCAATATCATGGATTAAAAACATAACTAATAACGTGTCGCAAAATTATTAAAAACGTAGCAAATAACATTTCGCTATGTTATGAAAAATATAATAAATAACATTTAGCTATGTTATGAGAAACTTAACTAATATTATATAGCTGCAAAGATAAAAATGTAGTCAACAACTATTGGTTATGATTTATTTTCTTATTCAATCATTTAGTGACAAAAGTTTCCTCACTAACATTTAATTTTTATCTACCTTTTTTGACATTTAGCTATGTTATGAGAAACTTAACTAATATTATATAGCTGCAAAGATAAAAATGTAGTAAAAAACTATTGGTTATGATTTATTTTCTTATTCAATCATTTAGTGACAAAAGTTTCCCCACTAACATTTAATTTTTATCTACGCTTTTTGTAACACTTTAGCTACGAAAATTTTTCATATCTAATACTTTTTATCTACGACTTTTGGACACATCACCTATAATCTTCAGCTACAAGGCTCGCGAGTCGCGAGTGATTTATGGTTTGCACATTTTGTCATGAGAGAGTTTCCCTCTAGCCAAAAACCACATTCAGGTGAAGGCCCATGTTGGCTGCATCCCCATTTTGTACTTCTTTGTAAATAAAGGGGGCTCACTTGCTCAGCAAAGGAAGGGAGAGTCAAAGGTTCATTTGTACATGGCAACACTTTGTTTGACCAAACAGAAACGTTAAAAGTTACTATAGGCTACATTTTTGGAACAACTGGCTACATTTTTTCATAATCAATTTTGTCTACTTTGTTGTAATTTCTTATAACATTATCACTGTAACATTATACTACTGATGAAATTTCAACATATCCACCTCATAAGAGGATCTATCTGTATTGAATTAGCTGTCCTCTTTTCAATGTAAAAAACCCTACGTATGAATTTTCGCCCTCTCTCCCCCGAAATTGAATCCATTTATATAAAGCTCCCCTTAACCCATAATTAATACAAACTTAATTCACTCTATCAATCACTATGCATCTTATATAAATTAATGAATCTTTATTTATCAAATGACGACATCCTAACTCTAATATCAATAAAGAATTTTGAAGAAGCGCAAGGAAAAATTGGGATAAAATCCTAATAAGCTTATATACAAAGATACCATAATTTCTCAACCTATTATCTCTTTCTGATGTGAAATCATTCCACTTGTGAATTTCTAACAATGCAAAGAAAATGTCTTTTTTCTAATGTGAGATAATTCCACTCTTAAATTTCTAAAAATGCATTCTTGTAAAGTTGAACCACTCAATGAACTAGAAATAAAGAAAACAAGTCATAAGAAAAAGAGAGTACATCTACATATTAAACACCACAATTTTGAAAAGAATATACTATATTCCATCATTCCCACCGTTACAAAAGAAATATACTCCTAAATACCCCCACACACAATAATAACCCTGCGTTTGGTTGCCGTCTCTGGTTTGTGGAGACGGAACGGAACAGAAATTTGGAGACGGAACGGAATAAAAACTGGAGACCGTGAGCTGTTTGGTTGTGGTGGACAGAACAGAAAAAACTGTTTCCGTCTCGAGGACAGAATGTGTTTGGTTGCAGGGGACAGAACGAAAAAATTGTGTCAATGACGAAAATGCCCCTGGTCTTTAAGATGATTAAAAATATGTAATTCATTGATAAGTTTATTACAAATGATTTGTTTTAGTTAAAAAATTAACAAATAATAATAATAACAATTTCAAT
>JAOSBN010029534.1:0-16468 GCA_027563595.1 Erythroxylum suave
ATTACTCGTGCTAATGCTAAGAGGCTTAGAGAAGATGTTGGTGGGCTTATATGCACCCTGGTTGATGAAGAAAAGCCTTTGGAGATCAAGTTACAATCAATAACATCAAGGCAATAACGCTATTCACGTGTTCTGACTTGAGCCAAAATTCTGACATTGATTCAGGCCGAATGATCTTAATTGATCAACACAAAAGTTGTAGATTTATGTCTTATCTTTCTGACGGTATAAGATTTTCCTTAATCGGAGTTTCGTAACCCAAGATATGCTCGATTTACTAAAAGATGTTCTGTTAGAGAATTGTTACGACTTCCTAATAGAAGGTGGTTTTCTGCACTTCCTAAGGAGATTAGGTTAAGAATAATTTTTAGGTCACTTGACGAGGATTCAATCTTGAAATTTTCTACAAACCAATTTTATGAACTTATCAAGTGATTAGTCGGAATTGCTTGTGGCGTTCTTTTGATATCTTTGTGCATTTTGGTTTCTGATTGCATTGTTAATCTTGGGTCAAGGCATCGAAGGATCTTCCGATAACTTTTGATCCGATTGATCAAGGGTTCCACGTCATTCATATTACATTAATATATTATTCCTAATTTGTTCCTAGTTATTGTTCTATTAAGACTGGACATTAATAAAACATAAAAAGACTAGCACACATTATATTTTTCCTTACGATGGAAGTAGTTGATCTCATAGAATAAAATATATAGAAGCTTAAACTAACGTGTGAGTGTTTAGTAGAGAACAAGTTCACTGAGCTGACCTATACGAGAAATCCATTTGGAACATTACGTGCATGTCTATAAAAATTCTCATTGTGACGATCGTATAAGTGAACCTTGACTTGAGGTCTCCACAATTATCTTATATAAGGATTGCTATGTTGATAATACTTATTCTAATTATAAATAGTTTAGTCGATAGTCATTGGATATAGAATAAACTATATAGAGGTAGTTAATTGATCAATATAGGATTCATCATCCTAAAGTAATTAGGAAGAATGTTTCATTGTTCTTGATTAGTATTAATTTGGAAAATCCTTGGGCAACGTGAAATAACATTTTCTAAATAGTTTATAATTCAATCAATAGCTAATGGTGGAGAACTAATACGATTGAACTAAAAAATATAATAGATATTAATTCCATGCTCTATATTTAATCTAAACATTGTATGTTGAAAGGATTGAATTATACAAAAAAATTGAACAGAAAAGTTAGTCAAAACTATTTTGATATTCTTAAATATTTGGTAGTCATAATATGTTGTAAGACACAAATCTTGATCTATAGATATAAATTATTTAGTTAGAGAATTAAAGATAAATTAAAGGATTTTAAATTGTCCAATCCTAAATATGATTTAGGGTTATAATTTGTATACATTGCTAACATATCTGAGAACTTAATAAATCTCATATAAAGAATGGGTTAAAGAAAGCAAAGATATTTTAATCAAGTTGGACTTGATTTCTTAGTTTGAGAAACTTTATAATTTAATATGATATGATAAATAAAGATCAATATGAGATATTAGATCTTATCTAGGCGTAAGTGATATTTAATTATAATTCCTTGTAATCTAATTAAAGTTTAATTGAAATTAGAATTTAATTTCGATTAAATTACTAAAATGTTCAAAACTTGTTATAAATAGGCTTAAGCTCTTATGATGCTAACACTCCTTGCTTAACCCTCCTTTAGCACCGACCCTGGGCAGGGGTAGGCAGGGTACCTGCCCAGGGCCTATCAACAAAAGGGACCCATTCAATCTTGCGTTATTTTGAGAAGCTCTTGTTGTTTCAGGATTTTGAACGGCAAATTTAATATCTAAAGTTGCTTCTTGAGGTGGTTGACAAAAGGGGCCCTTTGGAAGCCAATGATTGGCCTCCCTCATTTTGAATAAGTTAACGTTAACTATCATTTACCCTTATGATAGTTATAAATAGTTTTGAAGAATTTAAGTATATTTTTACCCTCTAATTTTTTTCATCAACAATGCATCTAAGGTACTTCAACTTAAAAATTGGCAGCAAAAAATTTTCATGATTTTGTTTTCTAAGTTCCGAGTATAATTTAAAGATAAAGTAAAGTTTTTGATTTTTTAATGTATTTTTAACTTGTCAAATATTTGAATATGTTATAATTAATTTATAATTTGCCATTAATGTGGACATAATATTAGCATTTTAAATCATAACATTAATATTAAATGATATTTTATTTATTTTTTTCGCTTTTTTATTTTTAGATTACTTATTATTTATAAAATAATTCAATATTAATAAATAATTTAATTTTTGTATTTATAATTTTCATTATACTTTGCCATAAGTAATGTAATAATTGTTAGATTTATATTCCTGTAGAGTTAACATAAGTTTCTCTATCATTAAAATTTGTTTTTTATTTCATTTTTAACATTAGATATTGAATTTTGTATGTTTATATATTTTCTCTATCATTAAAATTTGTTTTTTATTTCATTTTTAACATTAGATATTGAATTTTGTATGTTTATATATTGTCAATTTATTGAGGCTTTTTTTTTATATTTCGCCCAGGGCCTATAAAACGATAGGAACGGCCTTGCCCTCCTTGTTAGAGTTAAATAATTCTCTCAACTTGTTTTGTAGATATTATTAAGGCCAAATACTTGTGTAACTACGATAGTTGAGATGGACCAATTTTATGAATAGTTCAAGCAATCTAAGAAGAAACGACCAAGCTTCATAATAAGATAAAAATTAAGATTCACGCTTAATCATGATTTATGTGTCATTCATTTTATAGAATTAAAGTGATTTTGATTTTTAGAAAATCAAAATATGAAAAAAAAATGTTTATGATTATTCCGTTACGGTGAGAATAAGTTCGTATACCAATTTCCTAGTGGCTACGGTAGGAGAAATAGCAACACCACCACCTGCAACCTAACCTCTCCCTACTACCCACAATCAACGCTGTAATATCATGTCCAACAACTTAATCACATCTTCACATGCCCCAGTTCCAATAGCAGTCAAGATGAAAAAGATGCAAATTTTACAACCAAAGTCCTGAATAGTCAACTTTCACAATTACCTAAAAATAGTTCCATATTATAAGAAATCTAGGATTTATATACCAACAACACAAAATACAAAGTAATGATGAACATAGATAACAGATACAATATTTCAAGCAATTAATAAAACAAAAAGAATCAGAATAAGAATTTAATAAAGTTATAGGATGCAAACGCATTATTACAAAAGAGACTAAATTCTCAATTAACAACATAGCAAGTAACCACAATATGTGAAATAACAAAATATTAAAAGTTGAAAATAAGAGAAAATTAAAGAAACGCATGATCCAAAAATGTTATCCAAATCGCCAGTGGTAAGGCTGGACTTGCATCCCAAAACGGTGAGCAATTATGCTGCCACCACCTTCATTTTTTGCTCTCACAATCACAGCAAATCAGAAATCTCTATACAAAGTGCGAGTCAGAGAGCAGTACCATTAGGGCTCATGCACGAATATAGACCTTCCATTCCTAAATTACTACATGTCAAAACCTCGAAAAAAAATAATAAGTTAATGAGAATTACGTTTACTGAGCCTATTTGACCTTTGATTCTACTTTAATTTTTTTTATTAAAATAAATTAATAATACTAGCTCAAAAAGGAAACCTGGCTTAACTCAGATAAGAGCTACAATAATTGAATTCAATATTACTTGCAATATGATATCCCGTCAATTCTAATTAGAGAATGTTTGAAGTAAAATTAAATTCCAAGTTCTCACAGTAGCATCTTGAGTAAAAGTAACAATAGGATGGATTATAATTGGGCTGCATATGGCTCTTAAATTTAATTAGGGATCGCGTTGAGAAGGGCTAGAGTTTACAGCCCAAACTTGAGCTTAATAGACTTCAAGCAATCATAGTTTTGATTAGGCTTAGATTTGACCTGTAAGCTCAATACCTGATCACGTCTCAATTGATTGAATCCAAAATTCGATTAGATCAAAAGTTTGTAGCCGAAATAAAAAATCAATTGGATGGCTCGGTTTTGGTCAGGCCCAAAACTTAATATGATTTGTACTTTGCTACTTTGTGTTTTCTTATTTTTTATGTGCAAAAATAATATCATTTTGTTTAATAACAGAAGTTTAGACCTCAAGTTAAACTGAATCCGAATTTAAAACCTAATCAAATCAACTAATATGAAGTTTTAATTTCGGGTCCGATTGATTCATATTAGAATTTTTTATCGTGCCTAATCTTGCAAAGGTCATAGCCACGATACTTTAGCCTGATATCTTCACAAAACTTTTTTAAAAAAATTAGTTATTTATGAAAAATTTTGAGATGTTAAATATTTAATTATAAACAATAATATCAATGTTTAATTATTAGAATTTTTATTAAAATATATCAATATATTACTTTCATTTAATATTTAATTGTTAATATATATTTAAATTATCCTAACATATTTTATTTAAGAATTATATATTTTTAAGATATTTAAATTCAAGATATACATGATAAGAGTTATTGTATAAGAGATTTCAATAAATTTACTAAATTAATTTATTAAAAAATTGTTTTTGAGTTTTATTTAATTCAATAACAACTAAACAAGTTTTTATTTTCATTTAAAAATAAAAACTAAAAATAAAAGCTGAAAACTTCAATAGAAAAATAATTGAAATCAAACCATCCTATTTTTTGCTTTTTAGTTTTGATTCTTCTCATTTTTATAATTTATGAAAACAATAAATGTGATTTTTTTATTTTTATTTTTATAATCCAATTTATTATCAACTAAATACATATTATTTAATCTTTAGTACCGATTATTAATAAGAATTATGAAATAATTTATTATTTAATATTAAATTTCAATAAGAATTATGAACAATTTAATTAATTTTTATAATATTTAAAGTATCTTCAAAATATCTAATTTTAAATAAAATTTATTTTAGTACTTGAAATTAAATATTTTCATTATGATAAAATATAATAATTTATTATTGAAAATTTATTGGTAAATATTATATAAGAAATTAAAATTAATTAATTTTTTAGCAAAATTGAACATTAACAAATAAACATTATTTATTTTTATTTGAAAAATAAAAAACAAAGAAATAAGAAATAAAAACTAAACATTATAGAAAAAACAAAAGTAGAACTGAACATTCTACATTGATTCTTTTTCTAGAAAGAATAATACATTAGTCAATCTTTTAGACAAGAAAAAGTCTAAAACATTCTTTTTTTAAGGCTATTTTAGACAAAGAGTGACCACGCAAAGTGAGGGGCTTGACCCCTTGCCTTTTATTAATGAAAGGAATAGATTACAATGATTCTTTCAAGCACAAGACACAGTAAGTGAATCATAAAGACCAAAAGGTACAATCTCTAAGAGGATGGACAACCCTAGCCTCTCGCACCCTACTGGTGCCGACGGGGCAACTTTCCAATCAGAAGATGAAGATCGCACAACAAAACGAGTCAAAATACGGGATAAGGACAATATTCAAGATGCTCCCATGGGAGAATGGAAGAAAAGTTACAGTGCAGCGATTGCTTCACCTACGGATTCTACTGAGGAGCAAGTGGAATGGATGCGAATGGAAGATTTGACTGTTGAAGAAGGTGATATAAACTTGGTTATGACGGAGAAAGGCGTGGCCATTGAATTATCTGAACCTTTTAAACAACATCTCATGAAGCCATGGGAACTATCAGTGGTTCTCAAAGTTTTAGGCTGTAATGTTGGATACCAAACTCTGTGTAACTATTTGAAAATCATATGGAAAGGGGCAAAATCTTTTAGGGTCATAGATCTGGATAATGTGTTTTTCCTTGTCCAATTCTCTACCAGGACAGATTATCTTCATGCGCTAACAGAGGGTCCCTGGTCAATCTTGGGTCATTGTTTGGTTGCTCAACCTTGGAGTCCGGCATTTCGGGCTTTTGAACAGCGTATCGCACGAGCAGTTGTTTGGGTTAGGTTCCCAGATCTTCCTGTGAATTGGTATCATTCAAAAATTCTCTGTACTATGGGCAACATGATTGGGAATATTGTCAAAATTGATATGAATACAACAAAATCGCAGTGGGGAAAATTTGCTCGAGTTGCAGTTGATATTGATTTGGACCAACCTGTTAAAGGTCATATTTTGATTGAGAACGTTGAACAGAAGGTGTCTTATGAGGGATTGCCTCAAATATGTTATATTTGTGGTCGTATAGGTCATAACAGTCTTTATTGTCCAACACGTCGTGCTCAAGAGCACACGTCGATGGAAACTGGTGGTGGTGGAGTAGTAAAGACTTCCATGGCGGGGATGGAACAACCATCAAAGGATTCTAACGGTGATGATGTGCTTGGTCCCTGGATTCATGCTAGCAATAATTCCCGGCCTAATCTTAGGAGGGAGGGGGCAATTCAATCCCTAAAAATCAGAAAGAGAGTAATAGCTCTAAACAGGGATCTCGCTTCTCTCTATTAGTTGAATCTGAAACTACTGATTTAGAGCCGAAAACGATGACTGTTCGAAATGGACCGGCACTTAAACCAGCCTATCCTAGCCAAGCCCATTTCAAAGCAAGAGCCCAAACTAGTACCGTCAACAGATTACCTGGTGACTGCCCATACAGCAAGCTTCCTATTCAGGCCCACACATCTGCACATCCAGCAACCACTAATTGTCCCGCCTCGGTTACCACTCACACAAATTTCATTCCCCCGCTGGAACCTCATACTGTTGAAATTTCGGATGATACATCCCTTAATCTGATTACCAGGGCTGATGAAAATATGGCTTTGTTAAGGGAGATCGATAGTGACGTTAAGATAGAGATTATTGGTGATGCAGTTGGTGAAAGGGTGGAGACTCCTAAACCTCCTGATATATCCCATTCATGTAAGCTTAGAACTACTAGGAAATCCTCCATTCCCATTAAAAAGACTCCTTGCAAAGTAGCCGTTGGTCACAAAACTAAGGGTTGATTAAAAAAAACTTAAGAGTAAGGAGGTTACCACGGGTTCATATGATGATCATGATTTCTATGATTCTAACTTAGTTGAGGGAGAGATTGCTATGGATAGTTAACTTGCCGTTGCTGATGTCTACTACGTCATTTACTTCTTTATTATTTATTCTTTTAATGTTGAATCTAATGACATGGAATTGTCAAGGGGCTTTAAGTCCAGAATTTCGTCAGGTACTTAAGCATTACATTTCTTCTCATAAACTACAGATTTTGGTATTAGTGGAACCTCGAATCAGTGGAGTGGTTGCGTCCAAAACTATTAAACAAATTGGGTTTCCACGTTCTCATCGAGTAGAAGCTCAGGGATTAGCTGGTGGTATTTGGATTTTATGAAGAGATGATAGCATTTAAGTGAATATTCTTCGTAATCATAGACAATACATTCACATGCAGATATCCAAAGACACTACTTCTTTTCTTTTCACTACAGTCTATGCTAGTCCTAAGCCTCATCTTCGTACTAAATTATGGGTTGATTTGGAAGAGTTGTCAACGACGATTTCGGTACTATGGTGTTTAGAGGGTGACTTTAACTCATTCTTACACATTGAAGATAAAAAAGGAGGCAGTCTTAGAGGCTCTAAACCTTCTTTTCGTTTTCAACATTGTATGGATGTTTGCAAACTCCTTGATTTGGGGTTCACAGGCTCTCGATTTACTTGGAAATGAGGTAATATATATGAACGACTTGATTGGGCTTTGGGAAATGTGAAATTTCGAACTTGTTTTCCTTCTCTTACTATCAGTCATCTACCTCGTATCCAATATGGTCATCGTCCTCTACTTTGGAATTTTAATGTGGGCATTTCCTAGCCTAGGACTCGACCTTTCAAATTTCAAGTTGCATGGGCTTCTCATGAGAATTTCAGTGACTTTGTCAAGGAGAACTAGAATACAAATTCTACTCTTTTGGATGCAACGTCTTCTTTTATCGCTAAAGTGAAGCAGTGGACTTTTGATGTGTTTGGCCATATTGAGAAACAAAAGCGTAAACTACTGGCACATCTAAATGGTATCCAACAATCACTTGAGCATAAATTCAATCCTTTCCTTGAGAAATTGGAATGACAACTTCGTCTAGAACTTGAAACCACTCTTGCTCAAGAAGAACTCCTTTGGTTCCAAAAATCTGAGTCAAAATGGGTTAATTTGGGCGATCGTAACATAGCCTATTTTCATGCTTCGACAATGATCAAGCGTAAATGTCAATTAATGAAGGGGTTGAAACTTGAAGATGGCACCTGTTGTACAAATCACGAAGAGTTAAAACAATTGGCTCTGAACTATTTTAAACATTTATTCTCCAATGATGCTACTGGCTCTGTTAATTTTCCGCTAAAGGGCTCTTTCCCAAGCATATCAAGTGTTGCATACTCATCCATCTCTCTTCCGATCACTGATTTAGAGGTTAGAAAGGCCATCTTCGAAATGCACCCTCATAAAGCTCCTGGTATAGATGGTTTACATGCTTTCTTTTATCAAAGTCAGTGAGAAGTAGTGGGACCATCTCTGTGCAAATTTATCCGAGATGTTTTTCAACATGACTATTGGAACTCTGAAGTTAATTGCACTCTGCTGTCTTTGATTCCTAAGATTGAGCAACCAGAGAATATTTCGCAATTTCAGCCCATTGGACTTTGTAATGTTTCCTACAAACTTATTACTAAAATCATAGTCAATCGACTCAAACCTCTTCTCCCCCAATTGGTAGCTCCAACTCAGAATAGTTTCGTTCCTGGAAGACATATCTCTAGTAATATAATTATTGCTCAAGAAGTTATGATTCCATGCATCGTAAGCGAAGTACTTCTGGTTGGATGGCAATCAAAATTGATCTTGAAAAAGCATATGATCATTTGAAATGGGACTTCATCCTTGATACACTGCTGGAACTAAATCTACTTCAGAGCTTGATCTCTCTAATTATGAAATGCTTGACTAGTGCTTCCATGCGCATTTTATGGAATGGTGAACCCTCATAGGTTTTCTATCCTTCTCGAGGCATTAGACAAGGTGACCCATTATCTCCTTATATTTTTGTTCTTTGTCTTGAGCGTCTTGGACATTTAATCAATCACGTTGTTTCTAATGGTTCGTGGATACCTAGCAAGCTTAATAGTGGTGGTCCTCCTCTCTCTCATCTGTTCTTTGCCGATGATATGTTGTTATTTGCCGAAGCAAGCTTATCTTAGGTTAAGGTAATCAAACAATGCCTTGATCTTTTTTATACAAGCTCGGGGCAGAAAGTTAGCAAGGCTAAGACGAGAGTTTTCTGTTCTCCTAATATTTCTTATACGCTAACGAGGAACATTTGTTGAGCCTTTGAATTTCAACATACTTCTAATCTAGGGAGATATCTGGGAGTTCCTTTGTTATATAAACGTGTGTCCAAACAAACATATAGCCATGTGGTGGATAAAATTAAAAAAAAAACTCAATGGTTGGAAGGTAGATAAACTTTCTTAAGCAGGTCGTATCACTTTGGTCCAATTGGTCTTGGCCGCAATCCCTACTTATACTATGCAGACCTCTAAATTGCCAATTTCTATTTGTAAGCATATTGATAAACTATGTCGGATTTTATATGGGGCTCCACAACAAACCAAAAATGGATCTCCCTCCTCAATTGGAACACCATTTGTTAAGCCAAGGATTGTGGTGGTTTGGGCATTCGTTCAACTCGGACTTGCAATGAATCATTCCTCATGAAGCTCGGATGGTGTCTATTAACAAATGATTCTGCACTTTGGGTGCAAGTTTTGCGTGGGAAATATAGATTGGACTTATCTAACCTTCCTGACGGGTTACCTCGTAAGAATGGATCAGTAATTTAGTGAGGAATATGTGATGTTTGAATGCTTTTATTACAGGGAGTTAACTAGTCAATTGGAGATGGGACTAGAGTAAGATTTTGGACTGACCCTTGGGTGAGGTTTGGTTTCTTTCTTGTTGATTTCGCACTTCATACAATCCCTACTCGTTGGATTGATGAACCAGTGGCAGCCTATGTTACAAGTTTGGGTTGTTGGGATTAGGGTTGACTCTAGTGGTATCTTCCAGCTTCTCTATGTCTTGCTATTGCAGCTATTCATCCACCTTATTTGGAATTGGGTTCAGATAAAATGATGTGGAGTTTTGGGACCAAGGGTCATTTCTCTTCTTCTTCAGCTTATTCAATGTTGCATGGAAATCCAAATCCCACTCCTCATGATTCTTCATAGCGAGTTATTTGGAATTGGCAAAGACAGCAACAAGTGCAAACTTTCTTGTGGTTGGTGGGTCATGATGCACTACTTACCAATCAGCAGCATTGTAGAAGGCATTTGACGGATGATCCTTCTTGCTCTCGGTGTGGTAAGGCTATCGAATCTGAGCTTCATGTTCTCAGGGATTGTATTTATGCGAGAGGGGTTTGGAATAAATAGGTTGTCACTTAAATTACTGATTTCTATCAATTAGACCTTCATAATTGGCTTCGTCGTAATCTCTGTTTTAGTAATTATACAGTGAATGATGGCAATTGGCCTCTATGGTTTGGCATTATTTGTTGGCAAATTTGGAAATGGAGGAATCTTGACATTTTTGACCCTGAGAGTCACACTACTGAAGATCCCTTTTGGGTAATTGATAGGCAAGTGAAACAAGTACAGAAGGCCTTAACAATTAAACGTGCTTCTCTTAGTCAACAATGTGTTGACCGATTGATTGGCTGGCATCCACCTCCAGCAAATTGGGTGAAATTGAACACAGATGGAGCATGTCGAGGGAGCTTGAATTGAGCGGCAGTAGGTGGTCTTTTTAGAGATAGCTCCGGTAGTTGGCTTTATGGATATTCGTGCAATATTTGTATCTACTCAGTCATGCAAGCTGAGCTTTGGGCAATCTTGGATGGTCTTCGATTAGCATGGGATTTGGGATTTCGCCAACTAATTGTTGAATTGGATTCTATGGTAGTGGTTACTAGTTTGCATGACGCACATTCCAATCATGATGTGTCTCCACTCATTAGCACCATAAAATTTATTTTACGGAATCATTGGCAGGTTTCGATACAGCATAATTACCGTGAAGGCAACCGTTGCGTGGACTGGCTAGCTAATCATGGCTTCCTTTTAGAACCAGGACTACACAGTTTTACTACTCCCCCTCCAGGATGTTATTCCATTGTTATCCAAGATATAAGTGGTATTTCATTTCCCCGTAGGTGCATGATGTAACTCTTTATTTTTAGGGCTTCGCCCTCCTTTTCTACCCAAAAAACAAGACCAAAAGGTACAACTTATCGCCTGAAACCACACAAAACTAATGGAATCTCTTGATCCTTTAAGATGTTCACAATGCTACAGATGGAGATGGATTCAAGAGAGGTTGGCCTAGATGAATTTTTGTACTTACCAGTTGAGGTTCTGGGCAAATCCTCCAAAATTACAGAACGAGGAGCCATGTAATAAGGCAAGCGGTCTCGACAGAACTCAATTATACCTTGTGCAGAGACATTGCAACGCCCCTTCAATTTCAGGAAGGCACATGGAGTCTGTCCCCAGTGATCATCCGGTCTCCCAACAAACGCAGCCTCCAAAATTTCTGGATGGCTATAAAGCACTATTTCTACCTCGATGGTGCTCCTATATTCTCACCCTCGGAAATTATAATGTCCTTGGATCGCTCCTTTACTTCTATGTAGCCATCATGATGCTTCACCGCAAGATCACCACTTCAAAACCATCCACCTCTAAAGGCTTCTTCTGTTGCTCGCAAATCCTTCAAGTATCCACTCATTACAGTGTTCCCTCTGAACATGATCTCACCCATTGTTTTACCATCTGCTGGTACACTTTCCATTATGATAGGAACTTTTATGTCAATATCATCCAAGCAAGGATGGTGAACACCTTGACGGGCTTTCATATTTGATCTCTCATCTGGCGCCAGTAGATCCCATTCAGGTTTCCACACGCAGTAAGTCCCTGGACCATAAGTTTTTGTCAACCCATACAAATGGGATACCCTGAAACCTGGCTCTTCCATCTTGAAAAAAACTTGAGGTGGTGGTGCTGCACCTCCTATCATTACTTCCACAATATGAGGAAGCAGCTTTTGATTGCTTGACGATGAGTTCACTATCATGATCAAGACAGTCGGCGCCCCTGCCAAAAGTGTCGCGTTGTGCTGGACTATGTTATCGAAGATTCCCTTGGTAGATACTTTTTTCAGGTGTACATTGATGCCACCAAGTACTGCCATTACCCAAGTGAGGCACTAGCGATTGCAGTGAATCATAAGCATAGTCCAAAGATAAGTAGGCATTATCATAAATCCATGAAGGAAAATTGTAGCAAGTGTATTCAGATATGCGCCCCTATGACTATAAACAACTTCTTTAGGCCTTGATGATGTGCCAGAAGTATAGTTTAAACTGATGGGATCCCATTTGCTTTTTAGTCTCCTAATTTCAAATCCTTCGCTACCATATTCTAGAAGATTTTGGTATTCGCAAGTGGTTAAGATGATGCTGAAGTTGGTGGGATAAGATGCTTCATGTTCAGAAATTAAGACTACAATGAGGCGTCTGGTTTCTGAACCATCAAGAAGATCAAGTGCTTTTCTAAGGAGATCGAGCAATTAGAACTCTACAAAAATAATCTTGGCTTCAGAATGTTTCAATAGAATAGAGACCATGTTTGCGTCATATCGGGTGTTGACGGTAGTAAAAACTGCCTGTGCCATCGGTACTGCAAAATGTAACTCGTACATAGCTGGAACATTGGGGCCCAGAGTTGCGCCCTACGAAGTCCGCAGTTTTAGTTCTGATCCTCTCTTAAGATATTTAAGAATAAAAATTTCCGGGGCGCAGGTAAATTGGTAAGGGGCTCTCTTGATTTAAGTGAGGTCGTAGGTTCGAACCTGTTTTATGTATGCAGCCATTTAAAACATGGATATAGAGCTTTGCCTCCCGGGAGGGACCTACTTGGATCGAGCGGAGATTAGTCTGGGTATGAATGGTTTAAAGATGCCTTCCTATAGTTGGGATCCGCCTAGAACAGTTCGTGGGTAAAAAAAAAAGGAATAAAAACATGAAAACGCTGGAGACACTCAAGTGATCGTAATAAAACATTTGATGGTGTAAACATTGATAAACAGGATATGCCTTTTTCATTTTGAATGACCACACAAAATAACTGTAATTTTCATAACTATAAAGATTTTCTCGTATTGTTTGATGGTGCCACAGGAGTCTTGTTTCCTAGTACGCCAAATATTTGCATCCACGAGACGAGTAGCTTTATGGTAGATTGGTAATGACTAGCTATGATCTAACAATGTAGTTTATTAATACAAAACTCTCAAAAGCGCAAAAGTCTCTAACCCGAAACTGATAACACTCGAACCCAAATTTGACAACTCTTTACCCAGTGTGATATCATAACACATTTTTTTTTAAGAAATTAAAAACTTTTTATCAAATAATAGAGAAGAATACAGCACGACACGTGGGAGAGTCCCATTTGAAATTTCTAGGTTGTCTGAGTAACAACTGGACGACATTGTATGGAAATGAAATAAAAACTGTCTTTTACAATTAGGGTATACCGACCCTCAATTTTCTCGATTCTTCCTTATCTTTTGCTTTTTGGAAATAAAGGCGATCCTTTCGAATAGCTGATGGTGGTTGCCTCCTCCTTTCTCTTCACCATAGGGCTCACTTTCTAGGTAACAGTCTCATCTTCCACTATTGTTACTACTTATCCTGATTAGTGCTTTGAATCCTGTACTCCTCCACTCTATTTCTTATGAAGATCTAGAGATGCAGCCTAACAATATCTTTGTGTCTTCCAGAATAACTTGTCCAAAATCTTTTCGATCTACACTAAACCGTCACGAGGGTATTAAGAATGATGAATGGAGAGAAAGCCCTATCATGTCCCTGAGGTAAGAACCTTAAACCCTTTTATTTTAGTAGAAATATAGAGAAATGAGAAGATATATCTTTTTCTATCCTTCTCTAATTGAACTGAAATAATTGGACCACGCATTATCACCTTCTGAACTATTCTGATGTGAACCCAAACTAAATGATAGGGAATACTAGATTGATCTGGGTTGAGCTAGGTTGAATGTTTGTTTAATCTTACTATAGTAGCATGCTTTAGAAAATAGTAAAGGTTATAATCTCTAAGTGAGAGCTATACCTCTACTACATTGAAGGTACAATTGATGGGTAATCAATTGTTCCCTAATTCTAGCAATTGTGAGATCTATAAGAGAGGTTATAAAAATAGTTTCCCCCTTAAATCTTTTATTGTTTCTCTAGTTCCATACTACTTGAGTACCATGTAGCCATAGAGATCATTAAGATATCCTTGTCAGTTCTTGAAATGTGCATAAGAGATAGCTGTAGTAGAATGTCAAAGAGTTTATAATAGTTAAACCTAGGAACACACAGACTAGAGATTTTTATCCACAGTTCTTTAGTGAATACACACTTAAAGAAAAGGTGTTCACTAGTTTCATCCTCTAGATTGCATAGGATACGAGTCTTAGATAAGGACAGGAACCTCTGCCGATTTAATGTGCTTAGTCTATTTAATATAGCTAACTAGAGAAGAAAGCTAGCATTAGTTCTAAGAAACTTGTTCCGAATTAGGAAAGACTATCTAACTTTGTTTACTGTCCCATCCCTCAGATTCCTAGCTTCCCTCGTAGATATTTATGACAATAAGACCCCATGCCATAGATAGATATCACTATCTCCTAAGCTCCTAAATTGTTGAATAGATAAGATTCTCATCTCTTCTAATGTTAACAGCCATGTGCCATTTCTGACTATTTCATGTAGCTTTAATTTCTTAAGGAATCTCTCCAACAGAGATATAGCTAACTGATCATGGATTAAGGCTCCTTGCCCTGTCTAATTGTCATACTAGAAATGTGTTCACCAGTCCCTATTTGGCAAGTAACGTTCTACTAAGCTTGTTCCCACATTCTTAGGATTTGGTTAAAGAATCAATAATAGCTATCCTTGATCTTTAGAGCTCAAAGACTATCTCTTGTAATATATAGATGTGGATCCATTTAATCCATGGCGATTGTTTTTCTCCTAATATTCTCCAAATCCTCTTGGACATAAGTAACCTATTTTTCTTACTGATTGATTCCAGACCTAATCCTCCTCCTTCTTTTCGGTTGGCAGACATTCTTCCAACTTACTTTTGCTATTCCTCTCTCTCCATTACCTTTCCCCCTATAGAAATTGCTTCATAAGTTTTTCAATAGTTTTGATAAGCCCTTTGGAAAGAAAAAGGTAGGAGTGCCAGTAGATTTACATGGACATAATGACAAATTTCAGAAGTTGTAGTTTCCTACCAGAGGATAGGGCTCTATTTGTCTATGAGCCCAATCATTTCTAGATTTTTTCAATTAGTGGTAAACATTCATAGAACCTTAGCCTCCTGGATTATATAGGGATCCCTAGATAATGAAGAGGGCAATCCTTAGCTTCCATCCACGTAGCTATAGACAAGGCATTTACAAGATGATGTGCACTTTTGGAGAGTATGAAAAAGCTCTTTTAAATGTCAATACCCAGTCATCCTTGAAAAGGCTGAGTGTATTCATCAAAAGAGAGACTGAATGGACATTAGCCTTACTTAAGAGAATATGATCATCTACAAAACATAAGTTTATTAGAGAGAGTTTCTTGTATTTAGTATGGTATTTAAATTTGGAGTCCTTAGAAACGTTCTGCTTCAACATTTAGGTGAGGACCTCCATACAAATTAAGAATAGATAAGGGGATAGAGGATCCCCTTGTCTTAGTCCCTTTTTTCCTTTAAAATTTGTGAGGGACAGTTTTGAGGACTGTTGCTATGATTATACCTTTTCAGTAGTTCTTGAACTAGTAGAATGTTATCTCTAATATCCTTATTACTCATAAAAACACCTTGATTCTCACTGATGAGAAGGTGTAAAACCTCCTTCAATCTCTTTGTCAATATTTTGGCAATGATTTTATAGAGGAAATTTGTGCAGGAAATAGGTCTACAGTCACTCCATAAATTCGGTTTAGGTAGGGACCAAATAAAGGAATGTGTTGTTAATCTCTTTCAACAAAACTCCCTTTTGAAAGAATTCATGCACAACCTCCTTAACTAGACTTCCCACTTTACTCCAAGTATTCTGATAAAAAACCCCATTCAAACCATTAGGACCCAGACCTTTAGAGCCATTCATATTAAAAACTACCCTCTCTATTTCCTAATATGTCAATGGGCTAATTAACCGAGAAGCCTCTTGCTCAAGGTGTTGGACCCCAAATTTTTATTGGAAGATTTGAATTAATAAATGAGAAAAGTGGAGAGGTTCATATATATTCTTTGGTGCTTTCAGTGGCTAAGAGA
>JAOSBN010029575.1:0-16462 GCA_027563595.1 Erythroxylum suave
ATTTGTAGTTCATGTAACTTTTGTATTTTGAGATTTCGGATTATGTTGTAATGTGGCTTGAAAGGCCATTATAGCTTAGTAAAACCCTTTGTTTTGAGGGTATTGAAATGTGAATGTTGAAAATTAGTTGTAAGTAATGTGTTAAAGAATATGATGAAGTAAAGATTTAAGAGTCTTATGATATTCCGCAAGAGTTAGACTTTGCATTCAGAAATAGGGTCTAACAATTTGTGGTATCAAAGCAAGGAGAGGAAATAGATGATGGATAAGGAGACATCATTGGTTTATGCTCATGTTATATGGTTCCGGTTAAGAGTTGGGTTTCAGAAATGGTGCCCAACACAATTGGGCTCCATGCCAGGAAGGTCCACAATAGAAGCGTTACATCTTCTTAGAAGATTAATGGACTGTTACAGAGAAAGACAATGTAACCTACATATGGTTTTTATTGCTTACAGAAGGCATATAACAAGGTACCTAGAGAAATCAAGTGGAGGTGTTTAGAAGTTAAGGGAGTTGCTATATACTAGTCATTAGGGATATTTATAAAGGTGGGAAGACGAGAGTAAAGACGATAAAAAGTGATACAGAGTATTTTTCTGTCGACATTAAGCTACATCAAGGCTCCTCATTAAGTCCCTTTTTGTTTGCAGTAGTGATGGATGAGCTCACCAAAAATATACAAGGGGATGTTCTTTGGTGTATGTTATTAGTTGATGGCATTGTTTTATTGTATGATACCAAAGAGGTGTCAATGTCAAGCTAGAGCTTTGGAGGGATATGATAAGATTTGAAGGCTTTAAATTGAACAGGACTAAGACTGGGAATTTAAAATGTAACTTTTTGAGCCATAAGGTGGTTTTCGACGTGGAGGTAATTTTTTTTAGAATTTATACCACAAAAAGAGTGTTTTAAGTATCTAGGATCCATCATCCAAGGAAATGGAGAGATTGATGGAAATATAGTTCATCATATTAGATCAAAATGGCTTAAATGGAGACGTGTAGCAACATTTTTATATGAAGAAGAGTTATCACTCGAGCTCAAAGGTAAATTTTATCATTTAATGATTAGATCGACCATGTTTTATAGGTTGGGTGTTGACTCATTAAAAAAAATGCATAGTCATATGCTAATGGTGGCAGAGATGAGGATGCTCCATTGGATGTGGAACCTTACTTATAGAGATAAGGTCAATAATGTAACGGTAAGAGACAAATTAAAGGTGGCTAATATTAATGAAAAATTAAGAGAGACAAGGTTTAGGTGATTTGGATATGTTAAAAGGAAATGCCCTAATGCTCTAGTGAGAAGATGTAAGAAGATTACACTTAAGAGATTATAAGAGGAAAAAAGGAAGGTCTAACAAGAATTAGATGAAGGTGATCAAGAATGATATGGCTTCACTGGAACTTATTAAGGACATGACCCTTAATAGAAAACTTCAGCATATTAGGATACGCATAATGGATCTCACATAAAGAGATCTTTCTAGTTCTCATAGGTTTTTTAAACATTTTTTCTTTTGAGTCTTATGTCTTGTATTTAGCTTAAATTTTTAATATCTAGTACTCCCTTTTAGTTATTTATCCTAAACATTTCTTTACTTAGTCTGAATATTTTCTTGTAGTGACTTATTTAATTTAATTATTTACTTGTTTTCTTTCTTCTTTGTGTATTTGTTTACTTATTTTATCTTTTATTTTCTCTTTATCTTGTTGTATATTTATTGATTATTTATTTTATTACTTATTTTTATTTTGATCTATTCATTTTTATTTATTTTTAATATTATTATCATATGTTATGTCCATTTTTATTTTTATTTTATTTTTAATTAATATTATCTAACTACTTATATATGTGTGCGTGCGTGTGTGTGTATTTATTTATTATATATTTTATATAGGTTTATCAAAAATAGTCTCTCTATTAGTTAGAGGTAAGGCTACGTACTGCTGAACCTTCCTAGACCTAATGTTTCAATTGGAATTCCATTGAGTTGTTGCTGTAATCAAATAAGAGTTCTCAATAAAACAAATCTTAGTTTACAGTTGCTTCAACTTTTTAGAACTAAAATTGATCGTTAGCACAAAAATAATTATTTCAATCATATATTCGATATGATACTACAAATGCATCATTCCTTAAGACTAGTTGATTAAAAAACACAATTTAATTAACCTTTAATGCTTAACAACCTTAAATACGATTCAAAATTTAATTAATCAATAGCTATAAGAAAAGAAAGACCATTGAAACAAGATAACACAACATCCAAGTTTGTGTTTAATCTAGTTGAACATTTTTTCAATAAGAAATAATTTCTGACACAACAAATTAAAGCTCCTAGTTGCCATAAATGATTAAAAGAATTAAACTTTATGAATGACAATCGCTAGCTACGTCTTTTATTCATTTATTAGATTGATTTCTAATATGAGCGCTTAGTTTTGTAGATTAAAATGATCACTTAAAAGCAATCTAATAAATGTATAAATGAAATACTCCACAATAAGAACCAGTTTCATCCCAATCTTTAAAGTTTCAAAAAGGCTTCCACTTCCTTCAACTAAGAACAAGATGTAGCTAACAACGGTCATTCCTATAACTAAAATCTAAAAAAAAGAGAGACTAATTTGATATCTATTAAAGAAAGGAGGAAAAAGAAAACTTTGAGAAGCTGGAAAATGTAGCTGGCAGATGAGATATTTTGCTCCTTCACACCTTAGCTCTATTTATAGCTACTTAACCTCATGTGAAATTTTTTTTGGATGTGATTCTTTGGATCCCTTAGTTCATAACTCCATTGACTTCCACCTAATTTTTGCCCATATAAAGTTCAAACTTTTTAAACACAATTTTCACTTATAGATTTAAAATTTGGAAATTTCAATTTCGGTGAAACATGTTTATGCCCAAGATCACACCAGACTATTTTTTCATATTTCGATTTAATTCCAATAATCTTATTTAAATTTGTAAAATGAAAAGTTTTGTTAGCCCAAATCTCTTTAATTCACCCTTGATTATTGTTGAGATTTCTCCTCTACTAAAAATTTTGAATTTGTATTCCTTTTTCTAGTCAAATGGTAGCTTTAAATCTTGTAAAATAAAAAATAACGTGTTCAAACATATTAAGATAAGATGATGGAAGATTTTGGATACTAAAAAAATGCAAAATTATGACGAATTAATGAGTTTGATTTGTTGTGTGAGAATGAGACAAAGGAAAAAGGGATCAATATTCTCAAAGAGCCATTGTCTAAGTTCACTTTAGATAGTGGAAAATTGAATATCAAGTTTAGAGATTGAAAAAGCTTAATTAATAGGTATATGAATGGGTACACTTAGAGAAGTGTATCACCTAATATAGACAATGCTTACAAAGAGAAATCATATTTATAACAATAAACCATTACTTAATTCATCACATGAGCATATAGCATTCAATTCTAGATGTGATAAATTTAATGCTCATGCATCATCTTCTAAGTCTTAAGATAAAAGAAAATTCCATGAATTTATATATAGTTTAGATTCTAAACCTAGAAAAAATAGTTAATAAGGAAAATAGAAGCATGATTTTCATACAAAACCACACTAGAAGAGAATGTAAAATTCTTCTCATTTGTGTAAAAATCTTTTTCATTGAAATGGCATAAAGCAAGCTCTGAGTCATCATAGGTCACCAATACATGCAATAGGAAAATGTTTAAAACCAATATATGATAATTTTTTTATCAAAAGAAAATGTTTTATGCTAATTAATTTGTTTTGCCTCACTATCACATAAGTAGAGCCTTTTATCCCTCATATATCTGAAGTAGAGTTTTCAATTACTATCACATCCAAAAAAGACCTAGAAATGCATCTCTATTATATTTTTATGAGTCACTGATAGGATTAAATTATCTTATATTTTCTTATGTATTTCAATGTCTTTTCAATCATATTTTTGTGTTTGAATACTCAAATTTTGTTCATTTTCTGTTTACATATGGATTAAAGGATTGAACAAAAATATATGCTAAAAGGAAGAAGTTTGACAAAGTTTGTCAATATGAGATGCTGCAATGAGTTTGCTAATGTTTTAGGGAATTCGAAGGAGTTTCGGAGGAGGTTAGAACCAAAACCCAGGGCCACAATCATGGCAAATATGCTACGATTATGACAAAAGCTTGAGTACAGGGCCACGATCGTGGGGAGCTAGCCACGATCGTGACAAAGAGTAGAAAACCGGGTCACTTCCAGATTCGAGTTTTCGAGGGACTTTTAAGATTTTTAGGCATGGAAAACCCTAGTGTTTACCCTAAAAGAAAAATATGATATAAAGAAAGAGAGAGGACCTAGAAAAGGAGGTCTCCAAGCTGCAACTTTTGGGAAAACTCCTAGAAGAGAGAAGGGCTCTCAAAATCTACCAATTTTGGAAAACTCCAAGAAGAGAGGAGGAACCAGTAGATAAGTTTTAGTTATTTTCCATAAGCTTAGCTATTCTCTTTCAGCTTCAGTGCTTTATTTTCATATTTATTCCATTACTTTAAAGCATATTTATTCCATTAGTTTAAAGCTTTCTTAGTGTTAATCATATTTTTACAAGTTCTATAATGTTAGAATGAATGTTTGATGCATTTTAGAGATGAACTTTATGAATTTTATAAGGAACCTTTATGTTATATCAATGAATGATTATTCCCTCAGTTTTCTAGCTTTAATCTTAGTTGGTTGAGCTTATTTATATGTTTTTCAGATATTTATTTGTTGGTTGTTTGAATGTTTAATGGTTTATGTTATGGCTTTTTTGCTTATTTGTGATGTTTTGGATTAATTTGTTCTTAATAGTTAGAATTTATGCATGCTCTTAGATTCATGTTCAATTAATTTGGGTTTTTATGCAAGTTATGTATACTGGAATTTTTATTTTGATGCAATTACTTTAGATTTTGTAATTTAAGTTATGATTAGTTACTTGTTAGCATAAAGAGTTTTAATTTCTATTAAGTTAGTGCTGAATTTTGGCTTTATTTATTCGTTTATAATTTCCAACCTTGATTTTTTTTTGATTAAGTATGATTTTTTTTATTTAATATCTATGGTGTTTAATATGAACATGTGTGGCTAGATTACTTAGGGGTTTGAAGATATTATAAGGATGAAGTGATGGAATTTGTAAGAATGGAGTTGAACTTGTTTTGAATTGGCTTTTGAAGGTCTAGGTTGGTTTGGGATTTAGGATAAATGTTTATAAATTAGGAGTTTCTTATAGGTTTTATCACCCTTTAGGTAATTTTCCAATCTGAAGGCTAGGGTTGAGCATGTGACATGTAATAGTCCATAGTGATTCCCAGAAGTGGTAATAGGTTAGTTGAATTTGTTAGGATACTTAATCGATTAATCTAGGATCCCATACCTTTAGGTTACACCTTCTGAGCTTATGAGTTGGTGGCCTAAGTTAGTTGTTTCTTAGTACCTAATGTGTCTTTGAGATCAGGGCATTTCTAGAGCCTATTAATTTTGCCTATTTTAAGGAAATTAAGGGTTCGAGAGCCTAATCGAGTCCAAGGCTAAGACCATGATGAGAGTACCTTCTATTTAGATTCAAGGATAAATGAACATCCTGAAACCCTGAAGATATCTCCAACCCACTTCTTTACCATTGTTATTGGTCTTTTCTAAATTTGTCTTGTATTTGGCTTTTTTTTATGTTCATTATATTTGTGTTGTATTTGGCTTTTTTTTTACGTTCATTGCATCTTGTCTATTTAGTTTTCATCATTTCATGGTGTTTTCTTTTCTTTTGCTTGCAACATTTAAAATAGCATTTGCATCCAAACTTTCTGTGATTCGACCCTAGCTTGCCATTTCTTGCATAGTTTGGTAGTTAGGAATTTATTATTTTATAGTTAACAACAGGCTATAAGATTTTTGGTGCCATTGTCGGGGAGTTGGCATGTGTTGATCGCTCTTTCTTGTGTTGTTTTCATTTTTTTCTGATCCTTTTCATTCTTTCATCGCTTTGCATATCCCACAACTCCTGAAAAACACTTTCAGTTGCTTAAATTTGCTAAGGAAAATAAAGGTTCATAACTTTCTCCATTTAACCCTTTCTCTGTTTCTCCTATTATAGGTCTCACCAGATTTCATCAAAGAGAGCAAGGAATCCATACACATCATCGTGAGAGTGGTTGTTCCTTATCCTTTGAAGAAGAAGTCAATGGGAGTTCAAAAGAAACAAAAGAGAATATGGAATACCATCAGTGCACCTTAAAGGAGCTTGCAGCTCCTTCTTTCAATCCTCATCTGCTTTGTCCTAATTATTCAGATGGTGAGTCGAAAGTTGAAATTAAACCTAGACTGATACATAAACTACCTTATTTTTCAGGTTTTTATGACACCAACTCACTAGGATTAGGCTACATCACAGATCCCAACAAGTTCCTAAAGGAGTTCCACATCGTATGCTCAGGTATGAAGCCAGTGGGAGTCTTAGTAGAGTAACTCAAGCTAAAGGAATTTCCCTTTGCCTTAGCAGATGCAACCAAAAAGTGGTTGTATGACTTGCCCACTAACTAGGTCAATACATGGGAGTAAATACAATAGGAGTTTCTAGAGAAATACTTCCCCACCTCAAAAGTCATTAACATTAGGAAGGAGATCTATGGCATTCGACAAGACACAGGTGAGTCTTTGTATGAGTATTGGGAGCATTTCAAGAAGCTCTGCAATAACTGTGCAAACCATTAAATAAGTGACCAGTTATTAATTCAATATTTTTATAAAGATTTGCTTCCTTTCAATAGGAATATGATAGATGCTGTGAGTGGTGGAGCCTTGGTAGACAAGACATTGGAGGATACTAGGAACTTGATAGCAACAATGGTAGCAAACTCCCAGTATTGAGGCAACTGTAATAATGCTTCCTCCTCAACAAAGTAGGTGAAGGAGGTCTCCATTTCCAAGTTGGAGTAGCAAGTCGTAAATTTAACTTCCTTAGTACAAAAAGTAGTAACAAAAAGGGGCCTACCAAAGTATGTGGTATTTGTGTGTTAGCTAACCATCCTACAAATGCTTACCCTTCCTTCCAAGATGAACAGTACGTCAATGCAATTGGGGGTTTTCAAGGAAAATAGTAGAGGTGTGACCCTTTTTCAGGTATGGAAACCTACAACAAGGAAGCAATTCTACTGTACGCTAACCCAATTATTAGTAGCAATAACAAGGATTTAATACACTACCAGGTTTCTATCAGAATCAACCATAATTTCAGCCAAGGCCACCACCTCTATAACCACGACAATAACAACAAGCTAGAGGTATGTCCTTAGAGGAAATTGTTAAGAGCTTAGCGTCTAATATGAGGTATGAGAGATGTATGTTAGATTTAGGAGCTTCGATCAATGTTATGCCTTTATCTATTTTTAAAGCTCTTAGTCTTGGTTTATTAAAGGATACCTATGTTCTCATTCAATTGGATAATAGATCTAACACATACCTTGAGGAGGTTATTGAGGATGTTTTGGTGTAAGTTAACGAGCTTATTTTCCCTACAGATTTTTACGTGTTAGATATGTAGGATGAGGGCTCTTTGATCACTTTAACAATTTTGTTAGGCAGGCCATTTTTGAAGACATCTAAGACAAAAATGGATATACATAATAGGGTGTTGACTATAGATTTTGATGGTGAGGTCATTTGTTTCAACATCTTTAATGCCATTAGCTATCCATCAAATTGTGAGTCGATCACCAAGGTAGATATTCTTGACTCTTTGGTGGAGTATTGGTCTCTTCTTTCTAAAGGTGACCATTTGGAGGTAGCCTTGACTACCCTGCTAGAGCAAAAGATGTCTCTTTATTGGCAAAGCAAGTTTGAGTTTGGAGAGGATCTAAAGGAAGCAATTTGGGCACTTAAGACATGTCCTTTTGATAGGTATGTCCTTCACTTTTTAGAATTGCCCGTTAGTACTAATTGGTTGTTACCTTTTAATGTACAAGCATCAGAAGTGGAGTTGAAGCCCTTACTGACTCACCTCAAGTATGTTTATCTAGGCACTAACAACACACTTCTAGTTATCATAGCAAGTGATCTTACAAAGGTGAAAGAAGAAAGGCTCGTTAATGTGTTGTGAGAGTATAAGATGGCATTGTGATGGATAGTTGCAGATATTAAAGGTATTATTCTTTCCTTATGCATGCACATGATTTTTCTTGAGGAAGGAGCTACTCTAGTCCATCAAGTGCAAAGACATCTCAACCCACCAACGATGGAGGTGGTGAAGAAAGAAGCGATAAAGAAAATTTCTTCAAGGCACAGAAGGAGAGGATGAAGTGCCAAGCAAAGTTTTATGTATAGGATGATTCTTACATGTGGTGATTTTATACAGATCAAGTCATTAGATAATGGGTACCTGATAGTGAATTTCTTTCCATTTTGACATTTTGTCGCTCTTATACATGTGTAGGTCATTTTGGCCCAAAGCAAACCGCTCACAAGGTTCTAGAGTGTGGGTTTCACTGTCCATATCTATTTCGAGATGCATATGATATCTATAGGACTTGTGACAACTGTCAGCGTATAGGCATGTTAGGTTCCTATAGGGAAACGCTTCAAACTCCTATATTAATTTGTGAGATTCTTTATGTTTAAGGCATGGACTTCATGGTCCTTTTCCTTCCTTGTTTGGATTTCAATATATTTTGGTTGGAGTTGATTATGTGTCGAAATGGGTGGAAGCAAAAGCCACCAGAACTGACGAGCCTTGAGTGGTTGCAAATTTCTTGAAATCTAACATTTTTTCCAAGTTTGGAGTCCCATGGGCCATCATCAGCGACAAGGGGACTCACTTTTGCAATTGGACAATGGAGGCCCTCCTGAAGAAGTATCAAGTGATGCATCGAGTCTCAACTGCTTATCACACTCAGAAGAATGGTCAGCCTGGAGTGTCCAACTGAAAGATCAAGTCCATCTTAGAGAAGACGGTGAATCCCAACAGGAAGGATTGGAGTTTGCGACTCAATGATGCCTTATGTCCATATAGCACTGCATATAAGACTCTAATAGGAATTTCACCATTCAAGCTTGTTTTTGGGAAGCCATGCCACCCTTTAGTGGAGCTACAACATAAGGCTTACTAGGCAATAAAGAAATGTAACATGGAGTCAGAAGCTGTTGGAACTCACAGACGGTTACAGTTGCAAGAGCTCAAAGAGTTACGACATGAAGCATTCAAGTATGCCCGAATTTATAAGGAATAAGGCATTTCATGATCGTAACAAACTCATTCCAGGTACCCTTTGAGGTTACGCAGGTATATCCCTACGGAGCAGTGGAGATCAGAAGTGCCAAGATGGGGAAAGAGTTTAAAGTCAATGAACATCGACTCAAGCCCGACATTAAGGGATTTCAAATGCACAATGTGGAGGTGATGGAGCTTAAAGCTCCAACATGCATTGGTTGATATCGGTTAACAAGGGTTGGGCTTATGACCTTAAGCAAGTGCTTGTTAGGAGGCACAACAACCTTATCCTTTGATTTTAGTTCTTTGTTGTTTCTATTAATTTATTTGAGTACCCTAATTGCTTTTTGTCTATTTTTTTGTAACGCAAGATCGGAGCTGTGAATTATGCTTTCAATTCACTGAGCTCTCTTTGATCCAGGGGAGTCCTTATATTGTTATCTCCTTTTATTTTTATTGATTTTAGGACATTGGAGACAGCGTCCAATTTAAGTGTTGTGGTGCGCCAGTTTAAAATTTTTGCACTTTAACTATGATGAATGTTGAACCATATCATTATGTCATAGTAGTTTGACTAATAATTAAGGTGTGTGTTTGAATTTGATTAGGTAGCTTGAGTGGAAGGTGAATCATATGGATTGATTGAAGTAGTTAGTTGCATAAACTCAGTCAATAATTTGATACTTAAGTGATTAGGTAATGTATGAAATTTTAATGGATTTTCATATGAGCACATGTGAGGTTTTGAGCCTATATGATTGCATTTCATTGTCATTCTGTTTCTTTGTTGTGTGTGATGCTCTTTTAGGATGATTACCTTCAAAACTTATATTGAACCAGTTTGAAACTATGAGATGCATGCTTTACAGAAATGATTAAGGCCTTTTTTGCTTTGAACCCTTAGGTTAAATTACCCACCATCTCATTTTCCCCTTGCCAAACCCTTTGAGCCTTTAACTTTGTTTGTTTCTAAATTAATCACCTTACATTGAAACTCGAAACCATTAACCTTATCTTATCACAAGTTTAATGATGTAATGAGTAAGCATTTGATCAAGTATATGATTTAGGGACTTTTATTTTGTATTCAATTATGAGATGTTTTGAGAGGCACTTTTACTCATGTTTTATTGATTTGTGATGCTATTGTTTCCTTATTGTTTTAATGTAATTTAATTATATAAAAAAGAAAAGAAAAGCATCTTTGTATTTGGTGTTATTTATTAAAAGTGTTTTTTTTGCTGTTGAAGGAAATATAGTAGCATTAGTTAGTGATGAGTAGTTGTTGGTCATGGTATTTATATGCATACCTCAGAATTTATGTTCGGTTGTCCCTTCTTACTTAATACTTTGTTAATACTTATGAGTTAACTTTTAAGCTTTTTGCCTCGCCTTAACATAAACCCCGTTGCAACCCTAAGTAAAAGCACTTTTTGATCCAGGATAGCATGAAAATCTATTTTTCTTTTCTTTTCTAATTTTTTCTATTTCATTTCACATTGTACTTGTTTTAGTGGCCAAACCTTTCTTTTTTTTTTCTGTCAGTGAATAATTTGTCCACTCCATAAATGGAATTTGGCCATAAATTTTATGAATTGTCTGATTTTCTGTCAATGGATTCGTGCGATCTAAAACTTGAGATAATGGGTGTAATTCGAAAAAAGATTCATAAGTGGTTGTTAAGGGAGTTGAAGTTACCAAATTTTGAGGGGTCGGTATCAATTTATGCCTATACAGACTAAAGGATTGAACACAAATATATGCTAAAAGGAAGAAGTTTGAAAAAGTTTGTCAATATAAGATATGGTGATGAGTTTGTTAATGTTTTAGGGCATTCAGAGGAGTTTTAGAGGAGGTCCGAACCAAAACCCAGCCACGATTGTGACAGAAGCTTGAGCATAGGGCCACGATCTTGGGGAGTCATCCACGATCGTCATAGAAAGTAGATAAACTGGCCACGATCATGTACTAAAGGCCATCATTATGGCTTGCATGTAGACAGATGCGGGTTGGCTTCCGAAATCAAGTTTTAAAGATGTTTTTTTTGGAAAACTCCAAGAAAAGAGGAGGAACTAACACAACATTTTTTGTTATATTCCGTAAACTTAGCTATTCTCTTTCAGCTTCAAAGTTTTATTTTCATATTTATTTCATTAGTTTAAATCTTTCTTAGTGCTAATCATTTTTTTACATGTTCTAGAATGTTAGAATAAATGTTTGATGAATTTTAGAGATAAACCTTATGAATTTTGTAAAGAACCTTTATGTTATATCAATGGATGTTTATTCCCTAAGTTTTCTAGTTTTAATCTTGGTTTTTTGAGCTTATTTACGTGTTTTTTCATATATGAATTTGTTGGGTGTTTGAACGTTTAATGGTTTATGTTATGGGTTTTTGCTTATTTGTGATGCTTTGGATTAATTTGTGCTTAATAATTAGAATTTATACATTTTCTTAGATTCATGTTAAATTAATTTGGGTTTTTATGCAAGTTATATATGCTTGAATTTTTATTTTGATGCAATTACTTTAGATTTTGTAATTTGGGTTATGATTAGTTACTTGTTAGCATAAAGAGTTTTGATTTCTATTAAGTTAGTTTTGAATTTCGGTTTTATTTACTTCATTTATAATTTCCATTCATGGTTTTATTTAATTAAGTATGATTTTTGTTTATTTAATGTCTATTGTGTTTAATATGAACATGTATGACTAGGTTACTTAGGGATTTGGAGATATTATAAGGACTAAGGGATGGAATTTGTGAGAATGGGGTTAAACTTGTTTTGAGTTGGTGCTTGAAGGTCTAGGTTGGTTTGGGATTTAAGATAAATGTCCTGAATTAGGAGTTGTTTATAGGTTTGATCACCCTTTAGGTAATTTTCCAATTTGAAAGCTAGGGTTGAGCGTGTGACATATAATAGTCCATAGTGATTCTTGGAAGTAGCAATAGGTTAGTTAAATTTGTTAGGATACTTAATCAACTAATCTGGGATCCCATAAGTTAAAATTTTCAGGATACTTAATCAACTAATCTAGGATCCCATACTTTTAGGTTACACTTTCCGAGCTTATGAGTAGGTGGCCTAAGTTAGTTGTTTCTTCGTACCTAATGCGTCTTCGCTATTGAACGTAGAGAGCCTATTCTAGATTATAGTGGAGATCAGAACATTTTTAAAGCTTATTTTGTTTTAAAAATTTAAATATACTGGTAAGCAATATTGTTCAGTAGAAGCACAATCCTTCAACAAGGATACAAAAGGCAATCAAAACATTGATGTAGCCAATAACAAACCAACCATCAAACGACATCGTAGACAATCATAGAAAACACAACAAGGGAAAAAGCAGTGGGTTCTCATTCGGGGTTTCCCTAAATTGCAATAATAGTTACCCTAAAATGTGTTCCCTTAAAAACGCCTCCAACAAGATCTGAATTGGGTTCAATATCTGTAGCTGCTTATGGAGGTAAACCATTTATGGGTTGCTCTTGAATACTTCTTTTCTCGTTCTTTCTTAACCCCGCATCTCTAAATAGGACAATACGAAAGGAATCCCTTGGATGGAAGCTTCTAGCTCGTGATTAGCACTTTAAGATACCTCCAAGAGGAGAGATCCATAAAGGTATGTGCTTCTTTTTAGATTCCAACAACTGTTATGCATATGGTTGTATGTGTGAAAAGTAGTTTGGAGCACTTGGAGGTTTGTCAGATTCTCCAAGAAATAACTAGCCTCTCTTTGCATTTTACCCCCCATCTTGTTAATGATCAATTGTTCTTTGATACTGTTATAGATGATATTAGTGATTGTATGCATGCCTCTTTCCCTACTTAAAAACCTTCTGTTGTTTCTCTCCCTCCAGATCTCTTGAACACCTAGAGCTTACTAGTTTTGCCTATTTTAAGGAAATTAAGGGTTTAAGAGCTTAATCGAGTCCATAGGTTAACACCATGATGAGAGTACCTTTTATTTAGATTCAAGGATCAATGAACATCCCGGAACCCCAAAGATATTTCAAATCCACTTCTTTACCATTGTTATTAGTCTTTTCTAAATTTGTGTTGTAATTGGCTTTTTTCTTACATTGACTGCATCTTGGCTGTTTCGTTTTCATCATTTTAGGGTGTTTTTTTTTCTTGCAACATTTGAAATAGCATTTGCATCCCAGTTCTCTGTGGTTCGACCCTAGCTCAACATTTACTATATAGTTTGGTAGTTAGGAATTTATTATATGGTAGTTAGCAACAGGATATCAGTCACACTCACGTGATATATATACTTTCGAATAATCTTATAAGGTATCACTTTTGTGGTGATTATGGACATATTTGTAAAAATTTCTCTATGAAAAAATGCTTGCTAAGGAAAACAAAAATATATGAGTTAGAAAAAGTTTACGAATTAATTCTTAAAGATCCAAATTTGTTTGGATATTTAAAATATATTGTTTCATCAATATTAAGTGGCATTAAATGAATACTAATAATAGATATAACCTCTATTACTATAACATGAGAAACAACATCGGTACTATAAAGTTATTAATTTGAAAGAAATCACTAAAAGACATCACATAAACAAGGAAATTAGTATTAAAAGACTAATTATTGAACTAAGTGAGGAAGACGAAGAGGCAACTACCAATAATGCTTTAAAAGGGTAACCACCTATTTCATATTGACAAATATTTGAGAATATTGCTAGTATGCATATTTAGGGAGGAAAGAATAATTGTATGTATTTAAGGAGAGAAAGAAATATTGATCTTTAAAATTGATACATGGGTATTATAATAATTTCTTTTTGATTTTATAAATGTTTTTCATGTGTCTTTAGCCATACGATAGAGTTTTTAAAAAAGAGGAGAGGGAAGTTATTCATTGTTTTCTTTTGATATATATATATATATATATTTATATATCATATACCCTTTTTAATATTGACAAAAAGTTGAGAGACAGGTGATGTTGAAACTTGATCATTTCATAATACATGAATTAAGTAGTAGCATGCATTGCTTATTTCTTTTGCATATAGGGAACTTACTCAATGTCGTTCATTTTCTCTAGTATCACAAATATTTTTGTCTTCATTAAAAAAAGGAGAGATTGTTAGACCAACTGAGATTTTAACCCATATTTTTATAATAAAAATATGTTACTATTATATTTTTACTTTGATGATATTATTGAGTTAATATGTGAAAGATCATGTTCAATGGAGGAGTAAATTAAGCAAAGGAGCTAAATGAATTAATGGAGCAATCACATAATAGAGAAAATAAGGAAAATGGAACATATATGTAATTTAAGTGAAGAACCAAGAATAATAAGGAATAAAGCTCATCAGGATTTAAGCAAATTATTGCAATTCTTTTTGTAACCTTATCTTAGTCATTTAAATGAATTACAGGTTAATCATTGAATAATCATTTGCACTAAGCGTATATTGCAAGTAGTTTGTCAAAATCAAAAGAAAATTTGATAAGGTTTTAAAGACAAATCCTTTTGTGCACAACATAAATTTGAAAATTTTTTGAAATAAATTTAAATCAAGTTTTTATTAAAAAAATGGATTTGTTTTGATCATTTAAAAACTTAAAAAGTTTTTTAAAAATTATTTCAAGGAGAAAATGTTGATCTTGAGTTGTGGTTGTTTTGTTGGAGTGAAAAATGGTGAATAATGAAGGACATGTTTGGTGGGTATTGTAAAGGTAAGTATGGGAATTATATTGGGTTTTTTCTAGTTTCTCTTGATTAGATCCCTTAGCATTTCTGGCTTCGTGTTTATGTTCTTTGCTATTTTCTCCCAACCTAGACAGAAAGCCTTTTCTTTAACTTAAAGTTTTGTTCTTTAAGTAGAAAAAAAATAGTTTTAGTGCGTTAAAGGTTAATACTTGTGGGGGAAGAGGTTTTTCGCAACAGGCGTTCAGACAAGGTTTTTCCGCTCCTATCAGTATCAACAATCCTTTTCGGTAAACACTTCTCGTTGGTGTTGAACAAAAGAACCTTTTCCACTCTAATCTTAGCAGTCACTCAAAGTAAACAGTCAAGGTGAAATAGAGTTTTTAGTTTGTGGAAAGCAGTGGTCAGCGTCGCCGGTGAGGATTAGAGAAAAAATTGACCCTCGTTTTTCTAAAGTGCACATTTTCAGCGTTGGGTATGGTTACAACTTACAGATCTTTCTTTTTGTGTACTCTTTTTATGCCCATCAAATCCTCCTCTGACTTTCTTCTAATAGATTGAGTCTCTAAAAGATCGAGTCTTTATGGGTTCAATCTTTTGTCATAGTTTGTCTTTCTTTGTCCGTGTTATTGTAAGTGATATGCTTGTTTTGCAAATCTGCTTAGTTACTCTCAGATCTGGTGTTTGTGGGTCTTTTACGAGTTTTCCCCATTGGATTCCTTGAATTTGACTTTTCATTCCTCTGGCAGCTACAACAAGTCGTTTTCTGCTAGACTCTACCTCAAATTCCAATCCAGTATTGAACTGGGTCTCTCTAGATTGCCCATTTTTGTGATGCTTCTAGGTCCAGTTGTTTTGGGTGGAGATCTTAAATGCTAGTGGGTATTTGTTTTTTTTCTTGTTTTATTTAAGAGATTGTGTATGTTTTGTGTATTGATGATTAAGAATAGCAGCTCTTGGATCTTTATTTCCGTATTCTAGAACTAATTTAAAGAACTTTCAAGCCTGTACCATATGCAAGCTCTTTTCTGTTTTCCTGGTAGGAAAATTTATCTTACTTCGGTCTTTTTCATTTGGGGGATTCTTAGAATCAATTTTTTGTTTGTGCTGCTCTTTGGATATTCCATATTTTTTTTCTTTTCATTGATACGGTTATGATAGATCATGATTCTCTTTTATTATAGTTATGATTAGATTGTTGCTTTTTTAGGTCAGAAAATCTCTGAAAAAAAGGTAGTGGTTTCTTTAGCTTTTTTGTAGTTGGAGTCCATGTTAGCGGCTATTTTCTGGTTTTTGCTGTTGAACTGATTTTTCAATCCCTTTCTATTAAAATATTATAGCTTACTTGTTGGACCCCAAACTTTTCTTAGAAGATTAGAATTAATAAATGAGAAAATTGGAGAGGTTTATATAAATATTCTTTAGTGCTTTTAGTGGCTAAGAGATTTTGAAATGGGAAGAATGTAAACAAAAATGGAATTGAAGTTGTGTAGTAAGTTGATGAAGAATATGTAAATATGTGTATGTTCTGTTATTGGTGTT
>JAOSBN010029635.1:0-16458 GCA_027563595.1 Erythroxylum suave
ATGTTGATTTGGATATATTGCTTCCACTGAAATTTTGATTTCTAAAAAGTTTTGAAATCTACCATTTCTTCCAAATCGATGCATATTTTATTTTCCGATCCAACAATTGGTATCAAAGCCATTTTTATTATGCATGATTTTGATTCCTATATTTTATACATGGGTTGGCAATCATTTTTGCATGCTGCATACTTTAATGCGATGGAAATATATATGGTGTATGTTTTGCTCTTTTGGTTGTCCATAGATTCCATAGTTACCTTGTAAGTTTTGTTCATTTGGTTTGTAACAAGGAGGGTGGCCTATCATCGTCATATTTCCTCCTTTGTTTCATCTTTATGTTTTCTTTGATTATGTAATGTACAAAATCATTTAATGATGAAGATGAAGAAGCCATGAATGAAGAAATGAAGAGGTAAGGTATCGGTATTGTTTAAAGTGTATTGGAAAAGTTTGGGTTGTTATCAAACCAAAGTGCTGGAATTTTGTGTTGACAAATTTTCAGTTTTATGACACAACAAGTTTCATTTTTAATTAAAAAATTAGTACTGGATTTTTTGTTTCATATGGACAAGTTTCGGTTTTGATAAAAAACTAGTGCTGGAATTTTTGTTTTCAAAGTGACAAATTCGTTTTTATGAAAATCAAAACTTTATTGAAAAGAAAAGCCATTAAACACTTTTTACCAAATGGGCTGGGTCATGTGAGCGAAGAGTTTGAAGCGGAAGATCCAAGTTGAAGAAAAATATTTTGGGCCTATAAGGCTTGTAATTATTTTTATGTTTCTAGGATGGACAATCAAATGTGGCTTATTAGTTTATGTGATGAATAGATAAATGAATGCAAATAAAATGTGATTGCATGTCATTTAGAAAATTGCCAACCTTAGGCTTTGCCATGCATTCGTTATGTATGAGATATATAATGAAACAATATAGGATGGATAATAAATTGCATCTAGACAAGATGATTTTTAAAACTTGAAGCCTAAAAAGATTGAGTGGGAGAGGATGCTCATGTCATTGAGTGGGAGAGGATGCTCATGTCAGAGTCCACGGTCTCCAAATGATGGCCCATTTGTATGTGGTAAAGTGTTACTCCCCACTGGAGGGCATGAATCCTAGATCTTGCATGGTTTGGGTCTCCTTAAGGATAAGTCTGTTTATTGGTAGCAAATGTGACCTCCCATCGAGGCATAGTTTGCAAATACCTTTAGTGGATGAATCAAACGGTTACACACTCAACGTATTTTATCAATAACCTGCCCACTGTAGCTTTATTGGTAACAATATGGACTAAATTATGATTCTTTTTTAAAAGTTAAGCATTAAGATGCTTAGTAGTATTTTTAGTGGGAGGGTCCTAGTTTTTCTTGTAATGGATAAGATGACCCATCGTCACTTAGTTTGTTATAGATAAGAAAAATAACCTTTATATAAAGTTTTAATTTTTTTAAGTTTTGTTAAATCTATCATCATGCATACATGCATCATGATTTTATACAAAGTTCCAATTATGTTAACTAGTATGCTCATGTTTTAGTAATTTATAATTTCAATCATAATCAACCATAATATGAATCCACTCACTTTGCTCTTGACAAATAACAAATTAGAAAAAGGAGAGAATTTTAATGAATGGAGACGTAACCTTGACATTGTTCTTCAATATGAACGTATTTTATGGGTATTAATTTTAAATGAGCCTGCACCTTTTGGTGGAGATTCAACTCCTGAGCAAGTCCATCAACATGAGGGTTGGCAGAATACCGATAAGACTACTAAGTGTTATATTCTAGCTTCTGTCAATGGCATATTGCAAAAACAAATTGCTTATATGAAAACTACTAGTACAATGGTTCATCACCTACATGAGATGTTTGGTGTGAGGACCAAGTCTGCAAGAGTGAAAGCTATCCAAACTTTTCATAATCTCAAATGAAAATCTGGTGAACTAGTACGGGATTACATGCTTAAGGTCATCTTTGCAGTTTCTGAGGCTGAGATGCTTGGAGCGGATATGGATGCAGACACGCAGATGATTATGATCATCAATAGCTTAAACTCTTCTTTTCAGTAGTTTAAGTTGGACTATGAGCTTAATAGCAAGGATTACAACTTGAGTGAGTTGATGAATACCCTATAGAGTATGGAGAAGATATTAAATATCAAGGCTCATGGGCCAAAAGCTAATGTAGTATCTTCTTCTAAGCCCAAAGGTAAGGGCAAGAAAAAGAAGAAGGGTCCAATGAAAAAGAAGGCCCAAATAGGGGTCAAGGCCTAACCCATGAAAAAGAAGGCCAAAGCAGGAAAAGTGTTTCCATTGTGGTGAAATGGGTCATTAGAAAAGAAACTGTACAGTTTACCTCGAGTCCCTCAAAACTAAACAAGGTATGGGTTTCCTAAGTTTGTTAGGAACTAGAAATGTGACAGATTTATCTAATTCTTGGATATTAGATTCAGGGGCCACTTACCATGTTTGCAATTCTTTGCAGGGGTTCCAACAAAGGAAAAGACTACATAAAGGCTAGTTTCAAGTCAAGATAGCAGATGGATCCTATGTTTCAATAGAATCAATGGGAGTAGTTATCTTGGATTTTCCTAGTGGTTATAGGTTATATTTGGAGCATGTTTATTACATACCATTGATTGTAAGGAACATGATTTCTATTTTTTGTCTAATAAAATATGGTTATTCCTTATATTTTGAAAATGTTGTTTCAATATATGAGAAAAAGGATTTTATTTGTAATGCGATAATTAAACAAGGATTGTTCTTTATAGAACTTATGATAGGCTTATTAAACACCATAGAGTTAATAAAACCCAGACAATCTAATGTCTCTAGCATTAATTTAAAATATCTGTGGCACTTAAGAATAGGCCATATCAATACGAAAAGACTTGACAAGTTAGTAAAGGATGGGATCCTTATAGGCTTGGATAATCATCCATTACCCACTGTGAATCTTGTATTGAAGGAAAAATGACTAAGGCCTTATTTGCTTCTAAAGGAAACAAATCTGAATCCATGTTAGACCTGGTACATATTGATATGTGTGGGCCCATGAATGTACAAGCTAGAGGAGGTTATGAATACTTCATAACCTCTATAGATGATTACTCATGAAAAGGTTATTTGTATTTGATGTATAAAAATAGTAAATCCTTTAAAAAGTTGAAAGAATTCAAAGTCGAAGTTGAGAAGCAACTAGGTAAGCCATTAAAAGAACTTTAATCATATCGAGGTGGTGAGTACTTATCTTAAGAGTTCCAGCAACATTTAATTGAAAATGGACAATTTATCAGCTCCTTGAACACCTCAACAAAATGATGTAGTTGAGAAGAGAAATAGGACTCTATTGGAAATGGTAAGATCAATAATGTCCTACGCTAGCCTTCCAGAATCGCTCTGGGGATATGCCATACAAACGACAACATATCTTCTTAACTTTGCTCCATGCAAATTGGTGCCTAAAACACCTAGGGAGGTATGAACTGGCCGAGTGCCTTCATTGTGGAACTTAAAGACTTGGGGCTGCCTAGTCCATGTTCTAAGACCTGAATCCACAAAGATGGAGTCAAGGTCAGAAGTATGTTTGTTTGTAGGATATCCTACAGGAACTCAAAGGTACTATTTTTACAGTCTTTAGGATAGGATGGTATTTGTGTCAACAAATGCAACCTTCCTAGAGGAAGAGTTTGTGAGAAATCACAAAGGAAGAAGTGAAGTTGTACTTAAAGAGTTAGCTATTTCATCCAAATTAAGAGTTGATTTGGATATAGCAGAACAAGATGTCGAAATGGATTCAAGAGTTGAATTGGAAGAGAAACCTAAACATTAAGTTATGGCTAGACATAGTGGGAGGGTTATGACACAGTCAAATAGGTATCTAGGTCTAGGAGAAGGAATTATAGCCATCTCAGACCAAGAAGAAGCGAATCCTATTACTTATACACAGGCTATTAATGATGTCGATGTAGAAAAATGGCTTAAGGCAATGGAATCGGAAATGGATTCTGTGTACGCTAACGAAGTCTGGATCCTTGTAGATCTACCACTAGGTATAAAAGCCGTAGGGTGTAAATGGATCTACAAAAGGAAAAGATGATCAAATGGAAAGGTATATACCTTTAAGGCTAGATTGGTAGCTAAGGGCTATACTAAAAAAGAGAGTATAAACTATGAGGTGACTTTTTCTCTAGTTTCTATGCTTAAGTCCATCAGAATTCTTTTGGTCATAGCAACGTATTCGATTATGAAATATGGAAAATGGATGTTAAGACTGCATTTCTTAATAGGGATCTTAAGGAGACCATGTATATAGCCCAACTAGAAGGTTTTGTTGAGCCAGTTAATGAGCATAAGGTATGCAAATTACAAAGGTTCATTTATGGACTTAAGCAAGCATCTAAGTCTTGGAATATTAGGTTTGATAAGTGTATCAAAACCTATGGGTTCACACAAAAACTAGATGAGCCTTGTTTCTCTAAAAGGATATAAGAAGGAAAGGTTATTTTTCTAATTCTATATGTTGATGAAATTTTTCTCATTAGGAATGATGTAGGAGGACAATTAAAGGATGGCCTAATGAACAATTTTCAATGAAGGATTTAGGAGAGGCTACCTATGTTCTAGGGATGAAACTTATAAGGGATCATAAGAAAAAACTAATAGCCTTGTCTCAACTAAATTACATTGAGAACATACTCAATAAGTTTTCCATGCAAGATTTCGAAAGGGGTTTCACATTTACTAGACATGGAATCAAACTTCAAAGGAGCAAGCAACAAAGACCCAATAGGAGCTCAAACGCATGTATAACACTCTATATGCTTTGGCAGTTGGAAGTTTATGTATGTTATACTTTGCACTAGATCAGATATCTATTATACAGTGGGACTGGTAAGTTGATTCCAGTCCAATCCAGTAATGGAGCATTGGACTGCGGTTAAGTGTATACTGAAGTATCTTCGTAGGACGAAGAACTTAAAGCTTGTTTACTTTTGAAGTAATCTTATTCCGATGAGTTATACAGATTTCGATTTCCAGTCTGATGCTGATTCAAGGAAATCAACTTCTGGTTCTATATTTGTTTTAGGAGGTGGAGCCATAGTCTGGAGAAGTATCAAGCAATCTTATGTTACTGATTCGACTATGGAGGCTGAGTAAGGTTCTTCTTGTGAAGCAGCAAAAGAAGCAGTCTAGCTCCATAAGTTTCGAAATGATTTGGAAGTGGTTTCTGAGGCAGAAAAGGCCATTACATTTTATTGTGATAATAGTGGGGCAGTTGCTAATTCTAAAGAACCTCGAAACTATAAAGCTACCAAACACATTGAGAGAAAGTATCATCTCATAAGGGAGATAATACAACGCGGTGAAGTAAATGTGGTAGAGATTCCCACGGAGCAAAACCTTGCTGATTCATTTATGAAGGAACTGTCTTAAAAGAGTTTTATGGGTCACCTAGCAGGGATGGGAATGAGGGATATGTCAAACTTGCTTTAGGGTAAGTAGGAGATTGTTGGAGTTATATAAATATAGTGCCCGGGAAAGACTTAATTTTCTTCTAGTTACTTTTGTAATGAAAATATTTATTATTAATAAAATAAAAGAGTTTGGTTTTTATGAGCATTATATATCTAGTCATAAGGTACCGAGATTCTTTTGTAAGTAATATACATATACATAGGGATGTATAGGAAACATGTATATTATAAGAATCTAAAATAATGGATTCATAGTTGAATAATCAAGTTTGTTGCTTTATTATGGTTTAGATTGTAGTGTTGCGATTTATCTCCGTGTAAGTAAAAGAGTATACTTTAAGGGAATGATGAGTTTCATATCATGATAGTAGTTAACTATTGATAATGGCACTATTAAATGAAACTGGAATCAAGTATGTTTATAAAGAATAAAGTGGACAATTACTGTAATCTTAAAAAATACAACTTAATCATACCATTATTATGAACCATAATCTTGATGAGTGGTGAACTCATATGTGTTTCATTATAATTCTTGATATGGTCGGAATAGATTTTTGCAAAGTATTAATTTAGTGTCTGCATGTTGGAATTATTAATTGAAACATATATTAGGAAACATTCACTCAAATAAAGAGATTATAGTGATATTGTCACTTCTAGATGTTTTGTAGAGATGGGTGATTAAACTAGCACCAGTAGTTTGATGGACTAGCTACCTATCAAGTCTTAACACCAAGATGAGATCTTGTGTGTTCATCACTATATAGAGTAAAACAGGAGATCTAGAAGGAAAAACCAACATAAGGGCAAAATAGTAATTTTACCTTTTATTGTGCGAATGGCTATAATATGGTATATATTAGAGTTTGCAATTGGACATATTGAAACATTTGTTCTTATAATATTTAGTAATTCAAAAATTCAACTAATTGTCTTTAGTGGAATGACATTTAGTTAATAAGCTAGAATTAATTCTAATAAGATTAAATTAATTTTGGGCTTATTGGAGTTTGAATTATCTAAGTCCAATAAAATTCCCCATTTGGCTTCAAGGAAGGTTATTAAGCTAAGTAAGAAATATAAATGGAGGTTTTAAAGCCCATGATTGAATGTTGGGCTTGTACTAATGAATTGATAATTAGAAGCCCAAATGAACATTTAGAAATGGGCTAGGCTTTGGTTTAATTTCATTGATTAGGTTAATTAAATTAAAACAAAGTTATTAAAGATAAGTGGAGATGGAATTTTGGTTTTAATGGGTAAATGTGCAGCTGCACATTTAACATTAGTTTGCTACATTTAAGATTTTTTAACATGCTTTATTATTATTAAATAGAGTAATATCCTTATCATTAAATGTTTTAATGGTGGTCTTTTACTGATAGCATGTAACCTATTAGCATTTATTGGATTAAAGAAGAAAGAAGTGCATTTGGTGGACCATCTTCCTTCTTTCACCATCAAAAACTGAAATTGGTATGTCACATTTAGGTTAATAGTCTTTTCATATAGTCATCTTAAAGACAAATGAGAAGAGTCTTATTTATTGACTTCTTTATGATTGATTAAAAAAGAAGTGATGCATTTGATGCAAAACTCTTCTTTTCCTTTGAGGTTAACCGAAATTGAGAGTGTGTGAGAAAGGTTCTTGCATTGTTTTGACTCTCTCTCCTCTATCTTACATAATTAGCCAAAAATTACATGAAAGTGTCTCATTTTTGGCTACTTTCTTTTAAGAAAAATCTCTTCCAAAGTTTTCTTCTCCTTTCCCACCAAAGGATCTTGTTAACCAAGTTATCCAAAAAGAACAAGGGGTAGATAGAATTGGTTGAGGATATAATATCAAGAAGAGGATACAATAAGGTAAAGAGGATCCATCACCTAGGAGAGGATATATTGCCGAGGATAGGATAGCTGAGCGAGGAGTTAAAGCTATAGCGAAGGAGTCAGTAATATTTTCCATCTTATGATTATACAAATGTTTTTCCTTATATCGTATCATGTGTGGCTATGCATGTTGATTTAGATATATTGCTTCTACTAAAATTTTGATTTCTAAAAAGTTTTGAAATCTACTATTTCTTCCAAATCGATGCATGTTTTACTTTTTAGTCTAACACATCTAGCCTAAGAAAAATGATAAAGAGTAAAACAAATTGACACATGGGAATTTAGGTTGATTAGGCCTATGAAATGTTAACATGTGGCACTAGAATTAAGTGACAAGTGACTCAATTAAATGGCTTGAGTATATGAGGGACAAATGGCCCTTTAAATTTGTTAGAAATGGCACTCTAGACTTGTGGCATGTGGAGCTTTAAAATGGTAACATATGTAGCTTTACAAATGATGACATATGTAGCCTTATAATGGGTGACATGTGTAGCCTTACAAGTAGTGACATATAGAGGCTTAAATGTGTGAAATGTGGAGCCTAAAGTAAGTGACACATGGAAAAATAATAGGATAACATATGTACCTATAAAAGGGTGACATATGGACCAACAGAATAGTGATATATGGACCAATAAGAGGATAACTTATGTACCTATAGAAGGGTGACATATAGACCAATGGAATGGTAACACATGGATTAGTTGACCTTATTGATTTTTTTAGAGAAAATGGATGAAAAAAGTAATAGAAGTGAGAGTGGAGGTTGGCCATAAGGTTAGAAGAGAGAGAAAAACGAAAATGAGAAGAGAAGGAAAGAAAAAGGGAAGAGAAGAGGAGAAAGAAAGAAGTTATCAAGGTAAGTTGAAATTCTAGATTCAATTTCATCTTTCTCTTTCGATCTGTCTTTCATATCCTTAGAGCACAAATTTCAAGAAACTCAAAGAATGAAAGTTTTATATATAGGTTTTAACTTGACCTCTATGAAAGTGGCTTGAGAAAATAGTGACTAGAGCTTGATTTATGTCTATTTTTCCAATACCACCTATGATAGTTCCCTGTACAGGAACTTTGTATTATTTTCTGATTTTTAGGACCATGGAGTCCAAACTAGTGGAAGTATAAAACATGAAAAATGATCACTAATGTCCTATTAATGTTTTTGTGAATCTATTTGGTTAGGAGATGTCTTGATAATATTTTGTTGAAGGTTGATGGTGAAGTGTGCTGAAATGTGTTAGATGGAGTGTTTCCACCGAATAGGCATCTATATTTTAGCCATATCTTAATTTTTAGATATCCAAATGGGGTTAATCTTAAACTAGAGACATACAGATACAAGTTTCATGAAGGACTCAAATTTGAATTCTATTTTTAAAGGTTTCGAAATTGGGCTTGAAGTTGAGTACTGGGTGCTATTGTGGTTTTAGAATAGTTTACATTATTTGGAGTATAACTCATAGAATACTGTAACAAATTACATTAACTTAATATCGTTAGAAACTTAATACATGTAGAAACATTTACTTAGGCGAAGGTTTTGCCTAAATTCTTCATTTTCTAGGTCATAATGATCATATAAAACTGAGCTGAAAAATAGAGTTGGAAAAGCCAGAAAATGGGAATTAGCTAAACATCTAATATGCTTCTTTTATTTGTGGATTGCAACATCAAATTATTAGGCACTTTCTTATGATGCTTCTAGGCTTGAATGAAGCTTGAATTGAACTTAGAATGATGTTTAAATAAGTGATTAAATGAGTGAAATGTTTAGGGTGATGATTTAGGTTATAATGTAAGAATGTATTGTTAAATATTAAGTGTTCAAATCTGGAATTTTGAGATGTTATGGAAATGAAGGTGAACCTGTGATGGTTACTGTGATTCCATTAAGATGAATGATGAATATTAAGTAAAGATGAATGAGAATTGAGTGTTTTGAGATCATAAAATGCTAGAATACCATTAATGGATGATTGAATTATAAGACTAGATTGACCAAGTTCTTTGATCTATGAAGCTAAACATAAGCTTGACATACACAGATGATGTTGTAAATGGTCAAGTGATGAGATTAGGGATAAAAATCAGGGATAGTTAATTGAACATGCATTGAACATGACCATATGCATGTACATGCATGAATAATTATGTGATTTATCAACTTTGTAATATGTGAACTGTGTGTGTATTACATGACAATACAAGCACAAATACACCGACAACATCCATACATTACTAGATCATCAAGGCAATAGAGTTAACCTAGATGTGTTAACTCAACTATATGTGTTTTTTCTGTTTGAGTTATATGTGTAGTAAGTTGACTTAGATGTATCTCACTATGCTTGAATTGCACTCGTTTAATTTTTACATAATAAATTGTTACTAGTTCGATTGTTATAATTCTGGACATCAATTGTCCAAAGAGATCATTATTCGGGACTGCATTGGAAGTTCTCATTGTTTGTGAATTGACTGAATAAGTGATCCTTAACATTATTATTGAATGTTGGACCAAGGTCCAATAGTAAAAATGAATGTGAGTGTGAATGGAATAAATGATACTCAACTAAATGTTGAATGTTGGACTCTGATTTGATGATTGTGCTTACAGAATGAAAGTGATTGATAGCACATTATATGAGATGATGCATTTCAAGACATTGACGTGCATGATCAGATAAAAGAATTGTAATCAGAGTGGCCAGCCTGAAAGAAGCTTAATGCTCAAAATATGCACAAAGAGCCACAAGCTCAGTTATAACTAAGCCCGGTATCTATAGGGGATATGGATTAGAACCTAACTAAGCCTGATATCCACAAAGTATATGGGACAATTAATAGACACTCGGTCACAACAAAATAAAAATGAAAGTGCAATCTTATGTGCATTGCATATGTATCTTTATAAATATTTGGAAAGAATGACTAAATTGAAAAGATACAGTGATATGCTATGTTTGTGTATATGTGGATGATATGAATAAGATAAAATGAATGATTATATTATCCTGAAATGATTATATGAAATGATTGTGTTCATAATGGACTTGTTGAAATATGATGAATATTGCGATTAAGTCCTAAATTCTGAATGATATGATATATAGGATTTGATTCTGTATGATGTGAGATATTGATTGAACTATGTTATATACTTAAGATATTTATATGTTTTTTGAGTGAGCACATCAATGATGGTTCACTTATTGAGTTCGTAAACTCACCAAAATTACACCATTGTTTTTTAGTTCAGGAGAAATCTAGCTAGTCTAGTTGAAGTAACTTCTACATTTGGATATGGGTCAGTGTCAGGATCAGTTGTACCTGCAAATGTCTTAGTTATTTTGTATCAAGGATTGTATCTCTCAACTATTCTATATTATACATGTGAAATTTTGGAAATGCAATGACATTTGAGACTGTATATGTTTGTAAAAAAAAATGGAACAACATGAATATTAGAATTTTTTATGTTATGTGTGATAGATTAAAAAGTAAAAATAAATTAATTTAATCATCTTAACGCTACATTTTAGTAGAACATGTTTCCAAATATCCTTCGGTATGTTGGGTATATGCTCTATGGGAGTGGTATGTTACATTTTGGTATCAGAGCTCAAGTTTAGCATCTTACATGGGCATTTATGCCAATAAATGTCAAGGTACATACAACTTGAACATGACATAACATGTAGTGGCAACTGATCTCTAATCTTAGTTGCATTAAAATAAGTGACACATATGAACATTTGTTAAGAGTTTGAACTATTAGAAGCAATGAAAAGAATGATGACCTGTTAGGGTGAGAGAAAATTAAAAGTTGTTAATATCGTGACATAGTAGATTTAGTAAAGATTGAAAATGGGTTGGAAAACCAAAGGGTGTAGTAAAGGTGTTGTATTAATCATGTGATTGAATATTCATTACATAGGTATAGGAGATCTTACATGGTTTGGGAAGTTAGACCTAGATTCAATGAATTTGTATTCATGGTTATGTTATCGAATATGACATTAGTCTTAAGCTATGGTTGCACACATTTGAATTGATGTAAATGTGAATACATTTTCGTAGATTTGAATTAGAAAACTAAGGATGTAGGTGGAAATGATAAGATTTAAAGTGTACAAACAAAGTTGAAAGAAAACCAAAATTTCTATTACTTTAAGAGGTTAAACATTGAACTAAAATGGTTATTTAACTATCGTGTTAAGAGCTTATGATTTAGTATAAGGTTACATCATTGGATCTGATATTAGAATTTTATGATGGTTACGTATCTTATATATATTTCTGAATTGATCTAGAACATACCTATGTAAGATGAAATAAATGATAACTAGGAGATGAAATAAATGATAGTAATATATGTAGAAGCCCTTAAGGTTAAGTTGACCAGTTATTGTGAGTGTACATTCGATAATATGGTCACCTTGATGAATGATGCTATTGAGCACATACGTATTACATGCTTGGATATTATACAGGGAGTGATCTATAGCATATTGAATGCTCTTAAGCACTAGTCCTGAAAAAAGTTCTGATATGAACCAGAGTAGCACATTGGAAGTGTGAATTTATTTGGATATATTAAAATGGTCACTACTAAGGATATGTAACTTTTGTATAGTTATAGGATACCCAAATGTTATCGAGAACCAATTGAGATCAAGGTATCATCAGCTTGAGATATCAATTAGTGACCTTTTAAAAATAAATCTCTAGATGAGATGTAATGCTCTTAATGGCATATACAAAGGCATAAGAGTAAATGTGCATGCTTACCGCATCATCGAGCTTTAGTATATAGAATATTATGATTATTTAAGATATAAAAGAAATTGATTTTGTTAAAATGTTATGAATGGTTAAAAAGCAATGATGAATATATTTGACTAAGAAAGATTTCATAAACAATACATGTAACTTTGGAGATAAATCTTCTATCTATAAATACTTTCACCAAATTATATCATGTAGCCCAAATGTTCCATTTTTAGAAATTGGTGGATATTAAACAGATCAAAGGTGAATATTGGAGTCGAATAATTATAATACTCAGGGAAGAGAAGCTGGACATAATATAGAGATTGCATATATATTTTTGTTGTTGTAAAGTATCCAAATTATGTTACTGAGTCCTTGAATTCGAGAGATGTTATTGCTATCGCTTGAAGGACTTGAAAACCTTGTATAGAGGATCATACATATTAATAGTTTTTGATTTTTGCGGGTTAAGTTGGTAGTTAATTTAATATCTGAGACTGAGAAATGCTAAAAAATATTCTCATCATATGTCATGCAAAATGAACTAGAAATGAAACATATATGATCTCTGGTTTTGTTGAATTAGAAATGTGAGTTACAAACATTGATATATTGTCTTGTTTGGTGCTATTGTTAGATATTATTGTTTTGTATAAATGAATACGTCCTACGTAATACTAAGATCTTTAAGTGCATGAATTATATGGTATTATCTTGCAAAGATAGAGTGTTAAGTTGTTATTCTACAATGATACCTTTACATGTGATGGTCAGCTGTATCTACCTGCTATAAATGATTCGAGACCATAATTGAAATGCTTGCCATACTTGATATTATGAAATATTTAATGATCAACAAATGTAATTGAGGTAGCTTGTGTTATAAAAATCAAGGTATTAGAAATGGAATGTAGTTGTATAGAAATTGCATATAAAAAACATTTATATTAGATTTGAAGTCTACATATTACTTTTCTTATAATTGACTGCTCTATAATAGAATTTGATGGACACTTGCAAAGCTTAGTTTGAGACTTGCAAAATATAGCTTGAAGTTTAACATTGAACAAAAGAATAAGTACAGAATGTGTGGTTACTATATGGATTGTAGAACTTTTGAAAATGTTAAAAATGAGATAGATTAAGAGAATATGATTATGAAATTAAGTGGTGAAGATGTCGAACATCCTTGTATTAGGATAATGAGGGCCTGAGGAATATTGATGACCCATACTTGATTCAAAATATCGTTGATAAGGTAAAAATGATTTGTAATGGGACTAAGGTAGCTTAGGACTGACAAAAAAAGTTATACAGAACAACACCCGTTATCCACACCCACAGAAAATGTGCAGGCTTAACACATAAAGGAAACTTAACAATCATAAATAAAAATATAACAACATGAATAATTGGAGATATCATTTGATACAAGAAGCTATTTAAGAGAGTAATGAAAACATGAGACAATATTATCCCCATATGTTTGATCAGTCAAGTAAGAATTTTGAGGACGAAAATTCTTATGGGGGAGAGTTGTAGTTTGCCGCCTCCTAAAATTGTTAAGAGATTAAACTGTTAGATTTAGTCACATGAGTTATTTTATTTAATAATTTACGAGGTGCATTTTATTCACATGCATACTATTCATATACATATATGAATCATGATTTAGAAAACGTTGCAAGATAGTATATGCACTTAATTGACATGTTCCGGGGTATGAAATGAAAATGAATGTGCATTCCTAATGTTTTGCATTTTGATTTACCAATAACATGAATTGATAGATTATAATTAGTGAATTGGAAATTTATCGTTATAATCGAGTAATTAAAGAGGCAATAACTGCATCTAGTCTAAGAAAAATGTTAAAGAGCAAGACAAATTGACACATGGGAATTTGGGTTGATTAGGCCTATGAAATGATAACATGTGGCATTGGAAATAAGTCACAAATGGCTCAGTTAATTGGATGATAAGTGGCTTGAGTATATGAGGGACAAGTGGCCCTTTAGATTTGTGACAAATGGCACTTCAGACTTGTGACATGTGGAGCTTTAAAATGGTGACATATGTAGATTTACAAATGATGACATATGTAGCCTTATAATTGGTGACTTCTGTAGCCTTACAAGTAGTGATATATAAAGGCTTAAACAAGTGAAATGTGGAGCCTAAAGTAAGAGACAGATGGACCAATAGAAGGATAACATATCTATCCATTGAAGGATGACACATGGACGAATAAAATAGCAATATATAGACCAATAGAAGGATAACATATGTACCTATAGAAGAGTGACATATGGAGCAATGGAATTGTGACACATGGATTAATTGACCTTCTTGAATTTTCTAGAGAAAATGGATGAAAAAGGCAATAGAAGTGAGAGTGGAGATCGGCCATAAGATTAGAAGAGAGAGAAAAATCAAAAGCGAGAAAAGAAGTTAAGAAAAAGGGAAGAGAAGAGGAGAAGGAAAGAAGTTATCAAAGTAAGTTGAAATTTTGGTTTCAATATCATCTTTCTCTTTTGATTTGTATTTCATATCCTTAGACCACGAACAAAGAATATAAGTTGCTGATATAGGTCTTAACTTGACCTCTATGAAAGTTTCTTGAGAACATAGTGACTAGAGCTTGAGTTTTGTCTATTTCTCCAATACTGCCTATGATAGTTCCTTGTACAGGAACCTTGTATTATTTTCTGATTTTTAGGACCATAGAGTCCGAACTAGTGGAAGTATAAAACATGAAAAATTATTACTGATGTCTTATTAATGGTTCTGTGAAACTGTTTGGTTGGGAGATGTCTTGATAATGATTTATTGAAGGTTGATGATTAAGTGTGCTAGAATATGTGAGATGGAGTTTTTCCACCAAATAGGCATCTGTATTTTAGCCATATCCTAATTTTTAGATATCCAAATGGGGTGAATTTTTGTTTATATTAAACTAGAGACATACAGCTATAGGTTTCATGAAGGACTTAAATTTGAATTATGTTTCTAAGGGTTTCGAAATTTGGCTTGAAAGCTAGTACTGGGTATTGCGATGTGAGAACAATTTGTATTGTTTGGAGTATAGCTCTCAGAATACTGAAGAAACAGGCATGAACTTAATGTCGTTAGAACCTTAATATATATATAAACATTTTTTAGAAGAAGGTTTTCCTTAAATACTCTTTTTTTCCAGGTCATAATGATCATACAAAACTGACCTGAAAACTGAGTTGGAAAAGCTAGAAAATAGGAATTGGCTAAACATTCAATGTGCTTCATTTATTTGTGGATTGCAGTATCAAATGATTAGGAACTGCCCTATGATGCTTCTAGTCTTGAATGAATCTTGAATTGAACTTTGAATGATGCTTAAATGAGTGACATATTGAGGGTGATGATTTAGGTTATAATGTAATAATGAATTGTTAAATTTTAATTGTTCAAATCTGGAATTTTGAGATGTTATGGAAATGAAGGTGAGCCTATGATGGCTACTGTGATTCCACTAAGATGAATGACAAATATTAGGTAAAGATGAATGAGAATTAAGTATTATGAGATTATAAAATGCTAGAATACCGTTGATGGATGATTGACTTATAAGACTAGATTAACTAAGTTCTTTGATCTATGAAGTTAAGCGTAAGCTTGACATACATAAATAATGTTGTAAATGGTCAAGTAATGTGATTAGGGATAAATACCTGGGATAGTCAATTGAACATGCATTGAACATAACACATATGTGTGTGCATGGATGAATAATCATATGATTAGTAATATGTGAATTGTGTTTGTATTGTATGACAATAAAAGTAGAAATACACCAGCAACATCCAGACATTGCCGGTTCATCGAGGAAATAGCTTACTGGAGCATACTGTGAGTTAACCTAGATTTGTTAACTCAATTATATGTGTTTTTTCTATTTGAGTTATATGGGTAGTATGTTGACTTAGATGTATCTCACTATGATTGAATTGCTCTTGTTTAATTTTTACATAACGAACTATTACTGGTTTGATTTTGTAAATTCTAGAATCAGTTGTCTTAGGATGTTGGGACCCGATCTGGAAAACCGGATCCCAACCGCAAAAGAACGGAAAATGAAAAATTTCAAAACAAAGCCGAAGTGAAAGCGAAGCGGAAGCGAATCGAAAGCGAAACAATAATCGAACAAATCGAAGGAACGGATCCTACAAGAAGGAATCCGAAACGGGAACATAAAGCGAAATCATATCGGAATCAGCAGCGGAACAAAAACATAGCGAACATAATTACGTATGAATCGAAACGA
>JAOSBN010029705.1:0-16452 GCA_027563595.1 Erythroxylum suave
TTTCAAATATAAATCTGATTCATTTTAGATTCTCATAATCTTTTAAGATCAGATTGATAGAGATTCACAATCTGAACATGTGGAAGATATGATCTGCAAGAGAGGATGGAAAAGGAAGGGATCGGGAGGCATTAAAGAGGGGGATTTATGTTACTGTTCACGCAGCCACTTTAGGAGTAGTGTTTTACGTTTTTCTACAGTTTTTTCTCTTGCTTTCGACAGTCATAGTTAGCTTCAAATTTCTGCAATATTTTTCTACATATTTTCGGATTTTCTAGAAAGACCTGGGATGGAGACAATGTGTTTTGTTATTTCTTTTATTTTCAATTCCATTATGAGTAGCTAAACTTCTTTTCTTAGTTTAGGGAAACCATGTTATCATCTATTATGTGTGAGATGTTTCGGTAAAGTTTATTTCGTTGATGAATATTGAGTATCTTCCGAATTACTTTTTTTAATTGAATTGATTGATTTCTAGGTGCACAACTAAGAATTGATTTGTTCAATAGCTAGATTAATGAAATATGACATTCAATTTTGTTAATCATAACTAGTGATTAGGATTACCTTCTTTACGTTAGAGTGGGAAATTTTAAGAAGAAATTCAGTTAGATTAACTGCACGTCGTACATGTGTTATCTTGTTCATTGGTTTCTTAATTCTTAATGTTATCAATCAATTGAACTTACGATCATATCTAGGTTATTGGTTGATAAGAATGTGTAGAATACATGTTTCTATTCATTGACACTTATAAGAAAACATCCCCCAATGAATGTTTATTGATGAATTGAATTTTATATCAAGGATCCATATTAGCGTGATAATATTGATGACCCAAAACCAAGGTTTGTCTATTGAATTTCCAGAACTAATTACTTTTGTCAATTTCCGATTTTTGTTATTTCTACTCTTTTAAATTTACAAAAATTGAAATCCCCCCTCTTTTTGTTACTTAATTTTATTTTCGAACTCGCACAATCTTTGCCTATAAATTCCTTGTTGAACGATACCCACTTTGCACTACTACATTATTTTGTATTAACAGAAGTTGATTTCTTTTTAATTTGGTTGCTGGCGACAACGCCAAATTTTGGCACCGTTGTCGGGGAATTTTTGATGGTTTATGTATGTTACACGTTCGAATCAATTTGAAGATTTGCAATACAATCTTGAAATTAAGAAGACAGCCAAAAGGCTATGGAAATAGACGAAACAGCAGCGACAAGTGCAAAAAATGGAACAGATGGCAGTAAACCGCACCCTTCTCAAACTAGCCGCACCCACGGACGCTCAACAGCCCCACTGCATTAATTTTCCGAATTTAGGTGATAATAATACTTTTGAATTAAAATCTGGGCTGATTCATTTATTACCAATTTTCAAGGGTTTACCGGGAGAAGATCCGTACAAACATTTGAAGGAATTTGACGCGGTCTGCATGGGAATGATGATAACAAATGTGACGGATGAGCACATTAAGCTAAGAGCCTTCGGCTGAAATGAAAAAGCTTGTCTTCGATAAATATTTTCCAGCATCGAGAGCAGCCAATATTTGAAAGGAAATTTATGGAATTCGACAACATACAGGAGGAACACTCTACGAATATTGGGAAAGATTTAAAAAACTTTGTGCTAGTTGTCCCCATCACCAAATAACTGATCAATTGCTAATTCAATACTTTTATGAAGGTCTTTTCGCTCATGGATAGGAGTATGATTGACGCTGCAAGTGGTGGCGCCTTAGTTGACAAAACATCGACAGCTGCAAGGGAATTGATCGCGAACATTGCTTCCAACACTCAACAATTCGGAATACGTACTGGGCATGGATCAAAAGCCGTGAGTGAGGTGAAGGTGACCACGTTGGAGAAAAGATTGGATGACCTTACTTCTTTAGTGCGACAAATCGCGGTTACGAAGAAGGAGCAAGCAAAGGTGTGTGGAATATGTTCAATGTTAGGACATTCTACTGATGCATATCCGGTTTTGTAGGATAAAAATGCAGAACATGTGAATGTCGTGGGACATTTTACTGCACCGAATCAAATGGAGTACGACTCATTTTCCAATAACTGCAATCTGGGGTGTCGGGATCACTCGAATTTGCGTTATGGAAATCCTCAAGGGTAGCAACCAACCACGAATTTCCAATAGTATAGACAACTGTATATGCCTCAGAAAAATCAAAATACAACATCCAATTTCAAAGGTAAGTCTTCTTTGGAAGATATAGTGCAAACTCTGGCTACTAACACTTTGACGTTTTAGTGGAGTACTGAAGCAAGTATCTAAAATATTGAGAATCAACAACGGAACATTGAAAATCAAATAAGCCAAATGGCAACTGCCATAAATCGATTGGAAGCGCGAACTTCTGGAAATTTTCCAGCACAAATGGAGATCAATCCTAAACAAAATGTGAAAGCCATCACGCTATAGAGTGGTTAGGAATTGCAGGACTCACTTCCAAAAAATTCCAGAAGAGAGGTAGAAGAAGAAATCACGCAAAAGGCACCTTCACAACCAAAAATGACGCAAAACAAGTTGAAAAATATGGTGATTCTGCCTCCTTTTTTGAGTCGATTTGCTAAAGCAAAGAAGGAAGAGCAAGAGAAGGAAATTTGGGAGACTTTTTGAAAAGTTCAGGTAAATATTCCTCTACTTGATGCGATTAAACAAATTCCATGATATGCTAAATTCCTTAAGGAACTTTGCACTTCAAAACGAAAATTAAAATTTGATGAGAAAGTGCAATTGGGAGAGAATGTTTATGCTATTTTGTAGAAGAAAAAGCTTTTACCTAAGTGCCAAGACCCAGCTATGTTCACTATTCGATGTCAAATTGGTAATTTGAGAATTGAGAAAGCTATGTTAGATTTAGGTGCTTTCATAAATGTGATGCCTTATGATGTTTATAAGTCTTTAAATATGGGACCTCTCAAAAAAACTAATGTAGTGATTTAATTAGTGGATCATTCAAATGCTTATCCAAAGGGTGTGTTAAATGAGATTTTAATTCAAGTGGGGGATATGTTTTTTCCAGCTGATTTTTATATTTTGCAGAAGGAGAGTGATGATGTATCTTCTTCAACCCCGATTTTATTTGGAAGACCATTCTTAAAAACCACTAGAATGAAAATTGATGTTTATAATGGATCATTAACGATGGAATTTGATGATGAACTAATTAAATTCAATATATATAATGCCATGAAAATTTTGGATGATGAACAATCTGTTGTTTCTATGGATTTTATTGACACGTGGGCGCAGGAAAATTCACTAGTGGAAGAGATACACTTAAAACACTCTTGGAGAAGGACGATGCCCGAAAAGACGAGTGGACATTAGAGCATAAAGGCGAAATGATGAAGTTCCACTCATCAGAAGTCTTGGAGCATCGTGCTGAGAAGGAGCTGAATTCGAGGGAAATTACTCCAGGCTCCTCATGAAGTCTGAGCATGCTACCTGTTAGACTTAAGCATCCATTAGATAATGGATGATGTACATATGCCAAAGGTTAAGCTTATGACCTTAAATAAGCGCTTGATGGGAGGCACCCCATCCATATCCCTTTCTTTTGTCTATTTTTCTCTTTTATGCATATCTTTTTAGTGTTTTATTTATTTTCTTTGGTTTGCTTTGTTTGTAGGCATTTGAAAAGGAAGTTGTAATCATTCATTTCAAGCTGCATATGGCATCTTCAATCTAGGGGAGTACTTTTGTCCCTGTCCCTCTTTTCTGCTTTTATTGTTTTTGAACATTGAGGACAATATTGGTCTAGGTGTGGGGGAAGGAATTGGAATATTTTTGTGTGATTCTTTTCGGTTTTTGCATGTTGATTATGCATGTTGAGCCATCAAGCTTTATCACATTAGTTTAGATGAGATTGAGTGTATGCATGAAATTAAATTGGGCTATCTGAGTCTAAAGTGAATCATGTGAATGGATTGTAATAACCGATCTTGTAAACTTAGTCAAAATTTTGACATTTGAGTGATGAGGCAATTGTGGAATTAAAATGAATTCTTAAACTAAACCTATATCCGAATTTGAGCTTTAATGACATCATCTTTATGTCATTCTATTTCTTTGTATTGTGTGATGCTCCTCTAATTAAGTTTGCCTTCAGAACTTGCATTGAACCTGATAAGTTAAATTATTTATATATGATTTTGGGATGAATTGGAACTATTTTGACTTATCTTCATGTGAATTATGCACTTTAATTGATTAATTCTCACATTTCAACTTTATTGTTTAATAGGTACAATTGGAGAGATTTTGGGGCAAATCACATAACTTTCATTGGAGATATTGGATTAGATTCATTCAAGCACAATTTCGAAGAGGACTCCGAGCTCTACAACCTTTATGAAGACCCTAAGGAGTGATCTGACTTTCTAAAGGGTCAAAAAGGGGCATGCTTATGAAGATGTTCAGTGTATGTTCGCCCAACGGACATAAAGTCCCTTCAAACGGACATCAGCAGAGAAAGGTGGATAACAGACCCGTAGCTGTCCGCTAAACGGACATCATGTCCGCCTAAAGGACATGTACTGTCCAAAGTGCTCCAGAGATCCGTAAGTGTCCGCTAAATGGACATTATGTCCGCCTAACGGACATTGACGACGCAGATATAAATTTTATTCCCTTGTTTAGCAAAAACTAGGTATCTTCCCCAAGACACTATATATGTTCATTTTAAAGACCTAAACAGGGGGATCTAGCACTGAAAACAAGGCTGAACAGTGGAGGCACAAAAAGAGAGGAAAGAAGAGGAAGAAAGGGGGGAGAAGCAAGCTTGTTTTGTGTTCTTTTAACTTTCTCTCTCTACTGTATTTAATGTTGTTTGTTTCCCTCTATTTTGATTCTGTCATTATGTTCTGGAACTAAACCCCATTTAGGGTTAAGAATGTAGCCTATTTTGTGGATTGGTTGATCTTTTATGGATTGAATGATGTTGAATGAAAGTTCTTGAGTTATATTTATCTTCTTTGAGCTTCATTGTTGTTTCTATGCTTGATCACCATAAATGCAATCTTAGGAATCACATGATGGATTGAGAGGTGAAGTGTGATTTGTGCATTAGGAAGATAAACACATTAGAGTTAGAGATAGAGATATCCTAAACTAGTGTGATAACTTAGGGTTGTTTGTTCTTAATGAAATTAACTAGTTAGGTTGCACATTAAGAAATGGTAATCAACTAGTTGGGTATTCTTGTATGTTTTGAAAGAGAATATGAGTGAATTTGTGCAGCTGTTATTATAACTTGTTATTCAATCAATTTTGTAATTCATCGATCAATTTCCTTAATTTGGTGATCGAAGCCCTAAGTGTCAACCATCGAAAATTTCTCTGGTTTGTTTATTCATATTTGTCACAATTAATTGTTCACTCAAATTCAACCAACTTTTAATTTTCTTGTCATTTGTGTTCAAGTAATTAGGATTAATTTAGTAGTGAGTATTTTAGTCCTTATGGGATTCGACCTTGGAATACTTAATGTGTGAGTACTAGGAACAACTCAGTGAACTTGCAGATTTTGTCGACCAGAACCAGATTGAAATTGTTTGATTATATGGTTTATAGACATGATTAAGGCCTTATTTGTTTTTACACCCTTTAGCTTAAAAATGACCTACCTAGTCATTTTCCCTTTGCAAACACTTTTGAGCCTTTAACCTTGTTTTTCATTTAATACCTTATATTGAAACCCAAAAACTCCTTTAGCCTTTCCTTATCACAAGTTGAATGAAGTACTTAGTAGCCTTACCCTATCCAATGCAAACTACATCGAATTCCTTCAAGTGTTTGTACGGATCTTCTCCCAGTAAACCCCTGAAAATAGGTAATAAATGAATCAGTCCAAATTTTAATTCAAAAATATTGTTATCACTTAAGTTCGGAAAGTTGATGCAGTGGGATTGTTGCGCGTCCGTGGGTGTGACTAGTTTGCGAAGAGTGAGGTTTGCGGCCATTCTTTCCATTTTCTGCGTTTCCTTCTGATATTTGGCCTATTTCCCTAGCCTTTTGACTGTCTTCTCAATTTCAAGATTGTATTGCAAATTCTCCGATTGGTTTGAATGCTTAATGTACATAAACCATCAAAAATTCCCTGACAACGACCCCAAAATCTGGTACTGCTGTCACCTGCAACCAAATTCAAAAGAAATCACTTCCGTTAATGCAATTTAATGTAGTTGTGTTAAGTAGATATCGTTCCCACGAGGAATCTTAGCGGTAAAGGAGTTACAAATTCAAACAAAACAAAGTAACGAAATGGGGGGGAGGGGTTAAAATTGTGAATTAAACAGAATTTAAATGGAATACGAAATTGAAAAATAACAAATAGTGAAACAATGATAATATAACAATCAATAAGAACGAATCTTGGCTTTCGATCTCCTTCATTATTGAACTTACGTTGATCATCGACACAAAAAATAACCAATTTATCAATTAAGCATTCGTCGTGGTAAATTTCTTTACCTATTTTCTCTTATGTTTAATTAACCAAAACATGTATTTGAATTAACCCTTATTAATCAATAACCTAGATACGATCTCAAATTTAATTAATTAATAGCTTTACGAATCAAGAAAATCGATGAACTAGACCACATACATATGATGTATATTTAGCCTAAACAATTAGTTTTCCTAGAATTATGTCCTTAGTGTCGTAGACAAAAATCCTAGTTGTTACTTTTGATTAAAAGAATTGAACGTCAACCCGTTTAATCTAGCGATTGATTGAATAAAATCACAAACTAGTTGTGCACCTAGTTGTAAAATCAAACAATCAAATAATGACCCAGAAAAATAATTAATACTTGACTGATAAATCAATTGAAACAAAGAACAAAAGTCTCACAACATTCAGAGTTCAATAATTAGGATTCCGTAAACCAAGAAAAAGATTTAGCTACTCATGATGGAATTGAAAATAAAAGAAATAACAAAATACATTGTCTCCATCCCAGGTCTTTATAGAACTTTCGAAAATATGTAGCAAATTACTGCAGAAAATTGAAAGACAATAGCTGCTGAAAGTAAAAGGAAAAGATGTAGAATAAATGTCGAAAACTACTCCTAAGGTGGCCGTCGAGAAAACCAAAAGAAAGAATGCAAAAAATGTAAACTACTCCTAAAGTGGTGCTACGTGAACAGTATCGCAAAATCAAACACTGCAGAAATTGAACCTAACTGTGTCAGACCAAAAACAGAAGAAAAACTGCAGAAACGTAAACTATCTAATGGTGGTTGACATAAAAGCAAACAAAACACTGCAGAAAAGATGAAAACTAATCCTGGGATGGTTATCGAAAAAGCTAGAAGAAAAGAATGCAAAAATTGAGAAACTACTCCTAAGGTGTGCGTGAACAGTGTACGTGAATGTCTTTTTATACCTTTTTCCGATTTCTTCTCTTCCCTTCTTATAATCTTTAGTAGATAATCCTTATCCCCACTTCAAGTTGTAGATCCCATTGATAAGATAGCAATATGATCTTTAAAGATTGTGAAAATTTCGAATTTGAACTTGAAAACAAAATCTGCAAAATCTGTTCCCATCCTTGTAGATGGCCATGTCTAGTCACTGAATTTGCTGCCAATATGAAATTTTCAGACTTTCTTCATTTCTTTTTCATCTTTTTGATTCAATTTCGTCTCTAAGGTGTTGAAAATCATCTGCAAATAATTATAAGACAATTCTATTAATTTTGAATAATAATTTCAACACATTAAAGAGAATTAAGTACAAAATAAGCACAAATTGATAACTTAACAAATTCTCCCACACCAAACCTTTACTCGCCCTCGAGCAAACATGTCAAACCACTACACTCAGTCAATTCATCCTTCATAAGATTAAGTGCACACAATCCATTAACTTTGGCCAGTAAGACTTAGGTTGCAACACATATCATAATCACTTTTCACCAATGCAAATAAACGAAGCCAAAATAAGACATCTTTGTTAAAAAGAAAATATGAAATCAAAATGAACTCTTCTCACAGATTTCGCTCTTATACTCAAGTGTTTGAGGGAAAAGTGTTTCTCTCAAATCTCTCTCTAACGTATTGCACTACCATAGGCTTGCAATTTCACCAGTTATCATTCATTCAGATCATATGAGTTAATAGATCATAAGGACTTTATTTAGGGTTGTAGTGGGGCTAGGTTCATAGGTGAGGTAAAAATGACAAAAGGTTAATCACAAGCATTCACAAAGTATCAAGTAAAAGGGATACTCAACTTAAAATTCTAAGATAAAGACATGACACAAAAGGTTACAACTACTCATAGTAACTCCTATTACTATGCTTTATTCTTCTTCTTCACTTTTCCTTTTTTTTCTTTTTTTAATTTTCTTTTTTCCCTTTTCTTTTTGAATAACGTTAAACACACGAAAAAACAATAAAAACAAGAAAATTTGCTAGCAGCAAAATTTGATAAGCATATGAGTAGAAGCACCTATTATAGTATCTCAGAATAAAATACAAAACAAAAGTCCCAAATTACTCAATGCTTCATTCAACTTGTGATAGGGTAAGGCTAATGGGGCTTTTAGGTTTTAAAAATAAGGTGATTGATTGAAAAACAAAGATAAAGGCTAAAAAATGTTTGCAAAGGGAAAATAAGTAGGTGAGTCATTTTTAAGCTAAACGGTTTAAAAACAAGGAAGGCCTTAATCATATCTATATCCCATGTAATCAAATAAATTCAAACCGGTTCCATGCAAGTTTTGAAGGCAACATAAATAGAGGAGCATCACACAATTAAAAGAAATAGCATGACATAAAGATGATGTCATTTAGGCTCAAATTTTACTCTTAGGTTTAACTTAAGAATTCACTTCAATTCTACACATTCCTCATCACTCAAATGTCAAAATTTTGACTAAGTCTATAAGATCAGTTATTGCAATCAATCAATATGATTCACCTTAAAACTCACTTAGCCCAATTTAATTTCATGCATATACTCAATCTCATCCAAACTAGTATGACAAAGCTTCATGGTTTAACACACAACAATCATGCAAAAATCAACAAAAGTCACACAAAAATAAAAAAAATTCACACACCAAAACTCCAATTCTTTCCCCCACACCTAGACCAACATTGTCCTCAATTTTAAAGAAGCATAAATATAAAGGAAAAGGTTAAAGAAAGCTTCGCTATTATGGAAGTGCTGGAATCATGGTGTTGGCGTATGTGGAGGTTAAAATCCTTTATATTCCCAATAGGCCACAAAAGATGTGATTGGAGTAACCAACCTTTGTGACTCATTTTTTTCTCCTTGGCATTGTGTTGAATTTGTGAAACACAGACTTGCAATCGCAAAAGAAAAGAAACGAAATCAGTAAAATCACAAGTGAGGGCTGGGTGGATTTTTCAGTTAATAACAATTTGAAAGATGGGCGTTATGTGAAAGGTTGGTGTAGCGTGCACTATAAGGGCAAAAACGTATGGAACCTGTAGTGAATGAAGATGGTGAGAAAAAAAAAAAGAAAGAATAAGAGGAAAAAGATAGGGGAAAATGGGGGGCTGCGTGAATAATTTTTTTTATATAATAATAATTTTTAAATTAAAAGATAAAAATAAAAATTACAGAATCAAAAATATTAAATTAAATTCCTAACTAAACTGAATTAAACCTAAAAATGAAAATAAAAGAAAATTGCCAAAAAAACACATAAAAGAAAGGGATACAAATGAGGTGCCTCCTATTAAGTGCTTATCAAAGGTCATAAGCTTGATCCTTGATATATGTACATCATCCATTATCGAATGGATGCTTGAATCCAACGGGAAGCATGCTCAAACTCCGTAAGGATCTTAGAGCACCTTCCCTCGAAGTAGGCTCTTTATCAACACATGCTCCATGATTTCTGATGAGTGGAACTTCATTGCTTCACCATCATACTCTAATGTCCACTCATCTTTTCGAGCATTATCATTCTCACACCAAGATGGTCTTTATAAGAGTAACGCCAATGGGTGCGAAGACTTGACATCTTGCTCGCAACCTTCGATCTTCAACTCATTTGCCCACAGCTCATTCAATTCATATATGATTAGCGGCTTTTCTTCTTGTTTCACTACTTGTTCTTCTTCTTCTTTTACTTGTAAACAACTAGAAAAAGGAAACAAAATTTGATTAGTGATAACATGAACTTCATTACTTACCTTAGGAGGTTGCACATCCTCCATCTTTTCTCGAGCTATAACCTCTTCCTCTCCTAACTCTGGTTGCTCTTCCTTCTTTGTCTTGGCAAATCGACTTGGAAAAGGGGGCGGAACCACCATATTCTGCAGATTATTTTGCATCATTTCTAGTTGTGAAGGTGCTTTTTGCATGATTTCTTCTTCTACCTCTCTTCTGGAATTCTTCAGAACTGAGTCCTACAATTCCTTACCACTCCACAATGTGATAGCCTTTGCACTTTGTCTAGGATTAATCTCCAGTTGCGATTCCAATCGATTTATGGCAGTTTTCATTTGACTTATCTAGTTTTCAATATTTCTCTATTGATTCTCAATGTTCCTTTGTTGACTTTCAATATTACGGATACTTGCTTCAGTACTCCGCTGAAACGTCAAAGTGTTAGTGGCCAAAGATTGAACTATATCTTCCAAAGAGGACTTACCTTCGGAATTTGCTGTTACATTTTGATTTTACCTAGGCACATACGGTTGTCGATACTGCTGGAAATTCGTGGTCGTTTGCTGTCCTTGAGGATTCCCATATTGCAAATTCGGGTGATCGTGCCACCCTGGATTGTAGGTATTGGAAAATAGGTTGTAGTTTCTTTGACTCGGCCCAGTAAATCCTCTCTTGGCATTCACCTGCTCTGTGTTTTCCTCTTGTAAAATCGGACATAAATCAATAGAATATCCTAACATTGAACATATGCCACATACCTTTGCTTCTTCTTTCTTTGTGATCACCAATTGTCGTATCAAAGAAGTAAGGTCATCCAATTTTTTCTCCAACGTGGTCACATTCATTTCATTCACGCCTTTTAATCCATGCCCAGTACATATTCCAAATTGTTGAGTGTTAGAGGCCATATTCGCGATCAATTTCCTTGTAGCCACTGACATTTTATCAACTAAAGCACCACTACTTGTAGCGTCAATCATACTCCTATCTGAAATCAAGAGTCCTTCGTAGAAATATTGAATTAATAGATGTTCGGTTATTTGGTTGTGTGGACAGCTAGCGCAGAGTTTCTTGAATCTTTCCCAATACTCGTAGAGTGTTTCTCCTGTGTGTTGATGAATTCCCCAAATTTCCTTTCGAATATTGGCTGCTCTAGATGCTGGAAAATATTTCTCGAAGAAAAGCCTCTTCATTTTAGCCCATGTTTGTATGTTTTCTCTAGCTGAATAGTACAGCCACTCTTAAGCTTCATCCTTTGGAAAAAAAAAGGAGAAGGCTCTTAGCTTAATCTGCTCTTCTGTCACATTCATCGGGTTCATTCCTATGTAAACTACATCGACGGATCTTCTCCCGAAACCCCTGAAAATAGGTAATAAATGAATTAGTCCAGATTTTAATTCAAAAGCATTGTTATCACCTAAGTTCGGAAAGTTGATGCAGTGGGGTTGTTGCGCGTCCATGGGTGTGGCTAGTTCGCGAAGAGCATGGTTTGCTAACATTCTTTCCATTTTCTGCGTTTCCTTCTGATATTTGGTCTGTTTCCGTAGCCTTTTGACTGTCTTCTCAATTTCAGGATTGTATTGCAAATTCTTCAATTAGTTTGAACGTGTAACGTACATAAACCGTCAAAAATTCCCCAGCAACAGCCCCAAAATCTGGTACTGCTGTCGCCTGCAACCAAATTCAAAAGAAATCACTTCCGTTAATACAATTTAATGTAGTAGTGGTAAGTGGATATCGTTCCCATGAGGAATCTTAACGGTAAAGGAGTTACGAATTCAAACAAAACAAAGTAACGAGAGGGGGGGTTTAAATTGTGAATTAAACAAAATTTAAATGGAATACAAAATTGAAAAATAACAAATAGAGAAACAATGATAATATAACAATCAATAAGAACGAATCTTGGCTTCCGGTCTCCTTCATTATTGAACTTGCATTGATCATCGACACTAAAAATAACCAATTTATCAGTTAAGAATTCGTCGTAGTAAATTTCTTTACCTATTTTCTCTTAGGTTTAGTTAACCAAAACATGTATTTGAATTAACTCTTATTAATCAATAACCTAGATACGATCTCAGATTTAATTAACTAATAGTTTTATGGATCAAGAAAATTGACGAACTAGACCACATACATATGATGTATATTTAGCCTAAACAATTATTTTTCCTAGAATTATGTCCCTAATGTAGTAGACAAAAATCCTAGTCACTACTTTTGATTAAAAGAATTGAACTTCAACCTGTTTAATCTAGCGATTGATTGAATAAAATCACAAACTAGTTACGCACCTAGCTGTAAAATCAAACAATCAAATAATGACCCAGAAAAATAATTAATACTTGACTGATAAATCAATTGAAACAAAGAACAAAAGTCTCGCAGCATTCAGAGTTCAATAACTAGGATTCCATAAACCAAGAAAAAGATTTAGCTACTTATAAGATTAGAATAGTTACTAAGTTCACTATACCGTGTAGTCCTGAGCAAGATGGTGTGTTGTGGAAAGGCATGACCGCACCCTAAAATACATGAAGAAGTCAATGCAAAATATGACTAATCTACCTAATTATCTAGAAGGGTGGAAATCTAACCTTATACACATTCGTGTATGGGGCTGCCCCATTATGGTAGTCTAATCCTTATAAAGACAAATTGCATGCTTGTTCTGCTCATTACTATTTAGTCAGATATCTTCACCACTCCAAAGGCTAGAGGAGGGACCGGAATAGTGGAATCATAAACAACTAAGTTTCTGGAATACAATGTCTTTGATGATGGCGGGCCCTTTGACCCTTCGGATGATAGCATGGTGGATACTACAGTTATTATGTACCCACTACTTATATAGTTAGATCTAGTAGACCTAGGTCTTTGTACCGTGCATGTACAAGAAACAAGAACTCAAACCTGTATATACAGAGGTTCCTGGGGGTACAAGATCTAATGCAATTGTGTAGATCTGCTAGAGTGAGACCACCTGCTATCTTATCTGATTAAATAGTTTATTTAGTAAACAAGACTATGATGTTAGACACGTTACGAATCTAGTTGCTTTTATAGAAGTTGTTTCCAGACCCAATTCGGATTTATGATGGGATGTAATGACTGATGAGATGCAAGTCATGAAGCATAGTAAGATCTGGGAGCTAGTTGATTTGCAGCAAAACTTCAAACCCATTAGTTGTAAATAAGTTTTAAGACTTAAAGGATTTTGGGATAAATTTCAGCAGTTTATGGGCTCGCTTAGTTACCTGATGGTTTACTAGGGAGAAACGTTAAATTTAATGTTACCTTTTCTCCCTTGTCCTTGTAGGATACATTTTGAGTGATTGTGACAATTGTAGCTCAAGATGATATAGAGTTACATCAAATAGCTATCAAAACCGCTCTCCTGAATAAAGACCCTTATGAAGAGGTCTATATGTGGTACAACCTAAAGTATTTCAAGATCCAGATGGAACTGACATGGTTTGTAGGTTAAGCAGATCAATAAACAGTTTACATCAAACCTCTCGAAAGTGATACCTTACATTTGATAAGGTGTTGACCTCTTTCAGCTTTGTAGAAAATAAAGTTTAAAGGTGCTTATACTATAAGGTCAGGGGGAGCAAAGTTATCTTCCTGTTACTATATGTGGATGATACATTGCTCACGTCAAATTACTTGACTATGTTGCATGAGGTTAAGCAACTTTTGGCCAAGCATTTTAACATTAAAATTTTAGGTGAAGCATCTTTAGTCCTAAGTATTCAAATTTACCAAGATAGATCTCAACACTCATTAGGCCTCTCATAAAGTGCATATGTTAAGCGAGTGCTATAAAGGTTTAATATGGAAAACTGTAAACCTGTTGTAGTATCAATCTCTCATAGTGAGAGATGATCTTTAGCATAGTGTCTAAAGAATGAAGCCAAAAGAGAGGTTATGAAGAATCTTTCGTATTCTAGTGCGGTTGATAACCTGATATATGCTTAGGTGTACACTAAGTTGGACATTGCATTTATGGTTAGACTGTTTAGTCAATATCTAGTTAACTTAGGTATAGACCATTGGAAAGTAGTCAAGCGAGTGTTGAGATTCTTAATGGGAACCAAGGATTATAGGTTGACATATAGAAAAGTCAACAGCCTAAACCTCGTAAGGAATTCAGATTCAGATTTAAGCTATGTGTTTGGATGGTCAAAAGTCCACTTAAGGTTATAGTTTTAAGTTTGCAGATGATACAATGTCGTGGAAGAGTGTAAAGTAGACACAGTTGACTTTATTGACTATGCATGCAGTGTGCATGCTATGAGGTTGCTTCACAAGAGATTTAACTCAGAAACTTGATTTCTGAATTGTCTCTAGTTGATTTAATAACTAGACCCATTCGGTTGTACTGTGATAATCTTGTTGCTATGTTGTGTAGTAACAACAAAGAATATTACAGTGTCTTAGCATTTGGAGGTCAGCAGCTAGACACAACTCGAATCATCTCAAAGAACGGCGGAAGAGATGGTTTGTTTAGATAATTCCAGAAAGCCTTGGATAACTTGTTGAAAAAAATGACTTGACACCGACAGCGATGTTCCAACTCCCCACCACCCCCTAGTTAATCTAATTTTGATTATTTGACATCTATTAAGTTTGATTTAGGTTAAATAATTTTAAGTATTAAGTTATCATTATAATTAAAATCTAATCTTAACTAAATGTAAAAAAACTTAATTGAATCAAAATTAATTTAACTACATTTAAGATTTAATCTAAAAATTAAAACTTTTCGATCAAATTTGATTGAAAATTAATTATTCCTGGACCTGAAAAAGCAAAAAAGGAAGTACTTTTCTTGGTGACAAAGCTTCCATACCCCAAAGGGCCAACATTCAAACATTAAATGTTATAATATAATTTTCAAAGACTTCCCTTTTCTTGATACAGCCCACACTCTCGTCACTCACCCTTGAAAGCAGGCAAAAAGGGGTTAGGAGGAGCCTTCTAAGTGCTCTCATCTCATACAAAGTTATCTCTATTGTACCTATTCGCTTTAAATTTTATTTTTTATTATAATTATAAAAGTCATCATCATCTAAAATTATAACGCATAATAATAATATACATAACTTCTCTACTAGTTAAGAATAAGGATGAGTACTAATAGACCTTCTATGACCTCGCATCTTAACGAGATTTCTACTAGGTGTTATTATCATTGTTGTAGTAATAGTTTATAAATCATATATTTAATAAATTATTTAAAAATAAATAACTTAACTATAAATAAAGAATTCGACCAACTATTATTTATAAGTTTTATAGTGTTTTTGTTTCTTATTAAGTATCCAAAATTTTAAGTGAGTTTAATTTTTTTAATCACAATTTATCAAATTAAAAGATTATTGGAAATTTAGTTCACTAACTAAATTATCCCTCTTATAAGTAATTTTAATTTTATAAAAATATATATAACTCTCTTGTACCAATAACTATAAAAATTACATTTATCTTAGTTTTTATCATCTTCAAACTTAATTTATAAGTACCATAACATAAGAAAATTAAGTGCACATTTTAAAAAATTATTTAGATAATAAGGGATAGAGTCAAGAAAACAGTAAATTTTCTCATATAGATAGAATTTGGGATTCAAGTCATTTTTTAACATTTAAAATTTAAATTCTCACAAGTTAAACTTACAAGCAAAGTTTTAAAAACTAAATCAATTCGACGTAAAAATTTTGAACTGGTTAATTTTTTGTTTAATTTCAAAATTTTCAATTCTATTTAGTTTAATAATTTATTAACAACTAATCGATTTATTAATAAATTGGCTAATTTTTGTAAACTAATTAATTTTTATAAATCAAGATAAAACAATTAATTTTCATTTAACAATCTCCTTTTTCAATTAAAGTTTAAATTTTTCAACGTGTAAGGACAATTTTTTCCATCATTTTTCAAAATTTTCAATTTTATTCAATTCGATTTTACATAAATTTAATATCGATTGAATCTTTTAAACTTTAAATCTTCCGTTATACGGTTTAACTTCTCGTTTAGTATTGAAACATTGCTCTATGCGATGATCACGTTAAATTATAAAATATAAGTGCCAATATAATCAATAATTACTATTAAGTAGACAGTGAAAAACCATAGGAGGTAATAGTTTTGCAAACTTTCCGATTTTACCGTGATCGTCTCTGACACAAACAAAACAAAACCAATCAAAAGTGAAATAATAAATGACACTAAAAATTTGGTAACGCAGTTTCGACACTCCT